>PVKS010012700.1:0-52987 GCA_004027875.1 Aplodontia rufa
TTTTTCCCATGGGCTAGAATATAGAGTTGGTAATTATATTTTGTACTCTGTCAAGCAGAGTACATTTGATGCAGAAGATGGAGACAGAAGTAAGAACGGGCCTGAACCCATGACGGTCATCTTGGCCCTGTCCTGCCTATAAGAGAAAATTAAACTGTGTTCTTTTTAAGCCATTGTTATCTGGCCTTTGTCATCCACCCTAACATAAAAGAAAGAAAAATTAAAAACAGTTTCTTTGCAACTATTTCTTTTTTATTCTAATTACTAAAACAAACAGCACTGTGTTAGCCAGCTTTGCATCAATGTGACCAAAATACCCAAAAAGAACAACTTGGAGGAAGGAAAATTTATTTTGGCTCATGGTTTCAGAAATTTAGCCTATGGCTGCCTAACTCCACTGCTCTGTGTCCAAGGTGAGCAGAACATCATGAAGAAGAGTATAGTGTAGGGAAGGTGCTCTGCTCATGGTGGCCAGGAAGCAGAGAGAGGGGAAGCGACCACAGGTAAGGTGAATCCTTCTAGGGTACATCTCAAGTAACTTACCTCCTCCAGATGTGTCCACCTGCCTAACAGAGGTTGTGGGGGATACTCATATTCTTTAAACTAAACACACTTATTTTTTGTTTTCTTTTTTTTAAGTACTCGAGATCAAACCCAGCCCCTTGTATATGCGAGGTACACTGCATCCCTAGATCCACAGACAGCATTTTTAAAAAATAAACTTTAAACCGTAAACTAACAAAAATAGAAATAAATCACACAACTATGTGAAAGTATAGGCCAAAAGAATCAGAAAATGAAGCCTAACAATCAACAATAGAATTCAAAGCAGTCAAGCTGAGCATAAAATGCTGATCCTATTCAAGGAAGCAGAGATCACCTTACCTGATGGTGAACTCCAGCAGCTCCTGGGCTCCCTGAGGGTCCAAGTGCTGGAGACTATATACTCTTTCCAGGCTCTGCTGCAGGAATTGCTGGGAAGGATCCTCATGGGGTGTGATGTTGGGGGAGACAGCTGATGACACTAGTTTTCTACCTGGCAACTTTAAGCAAATAGAGTGGAATAACAATGCCAGCAAGTTCTGTGACTCAGTTTGTGGTAACAGAAAGAAACCAGAAAGCATGTGAGCCAAACAAAGCAAAGAGAAAAAAGGCTAGGAGGGTCTATAAATAACCTTTCTCCCCTTCATCTACAGTAAGGGGACATGGTTGCACACAGAAAGAGAGGCAGAGAGAATATGAGAATGCAAACATGGTCTATCCAATACTGCCACAGCTGCTAGAAAAAAAAAGTAATGTACTATTATTTTTTGTGGTTAATCATAGAAACGGGACTAAAAATTAAAAATTAATCATTGTTACATTTGTCTTTAAACTTCTTTTTTTAATTCATAAAAGAGTGATGACTTATTCCCAAATGTTTATGTCATATGCTATAAAAATATTTTATGAGTATAATGACAACTCTTGTTCTGAAGGGAACAATGATGGGAAGGGGAAAGCAAAGAGGATTTCACTTTTCATTTTGTATCTTCTATAAAGTTTAAATTTTCTAACCATAGACATATATTATTCTAAGTAAAATCATTTGGAGTTACCCAAACAGTGATGAGTTAATACAGATAGGTAGCTTACTATGTTCATTACACAGCATTCACTAAGTATTTGTTATTATTATCATTATGATCTATTTCAAAATTTTTCATCTCTAGGTTTTAAAAATAATAAAGGTGGGGTTAGGGATTTAGCTCAGTGGCAGAGTGCTTGCGTAGCACGCGCAAGGCCCCGAGTTTGGTCCTCAGCTCTTAAAAAAAATTTTTTTTAAAAAGGTTTATTACTAAAAAATAAAGACTTTTTGAGAATCATGGCTTTATGTAATTCTTAAAATACAACAAGTTTATCTTTAATCTAAAATATAACCTCCTTCTGTCTTGCCTAATAATTGAAAACCCTGGAATAGGAACTTGGGGGTGTGGCTTAGTGGTAGATACCTGCCTAGCATACATGAGGCCCTACTGCAAAAAAAAACCCAAAAAACAAAACAAAACAAAACAAAAAACACCAGGATACAGTAGCAAAAGTACAAGTTAATGGGAGACAGTCTAAGAGAAAAACAGAATGAATGAATGAATGAGTTCCCAGAGAATATAATCAACTTTCTACTATTTAATAACCACGAGGCACCAAAAAAAAAAAAAAAAAAAAGCGAAGACAACAGATTTTTCAACATACCCTCAAGGCTGGAACAAGATGAGAAAGACTGTCACGGAGATAGGCATAGTGTCTGAAGGTGTGATCCGAGAACAATGCTGGCATTGTTGGACAGGTCTTAGCAGCATTGAAAATAAGAACCAAAACTGCAATGTCTGATGGATAAATGGGTTAAGTAAACCTGCAAGTATGAAAAGTTGAGCTTGGCCAGAATCTGGCACCCCTACTTTCCAGCACCCAAATTCCTGCTAAGAGACTATGATTTCTGATAGTCAAAGAAATGCAAATTCAAACAAGTAGATACATTACCCTACTTCACCCACAGCTCCTAATTCCCAGGGTTTTATAAAATAACACCATTGGTTTCTGAGGTTACAAAAAAATACAAACTCTAGGAATAATGTCTATTAAAGTATATACTGGCACAATCCCTTTGGATAATAATTTGGTACCAGGCATTAAGTGTCTAATACTGCCAGGTACAGTGGCGCATTCCTGTAATCCCAGTGTCTTGGAAGGCTGAGGCAGGAAGATTACAAGTTCAAAGTCAGTCTCAGCAATTTAGTGAGATCCTTAACAACTTATCGAGATTCTATCTCAAAATAAAAAATAAAGAGGGCTGAGGGATATGGATGGCTCAGTGGTTAAGCACCACTGGGGTTCAATCTCTGGTACCAAAAAAAAAAAAAAAGAGTTATGAATGCTGAATAACTCTGCATCATTATTTACTCTAATAACTTAATAACTTAATGTCAGAGTCATTTATAAAAGTAAATAATCAGAAATAACCTACATGTCTCAAACCAGAATGATAGAATGATTACTGAATTTCCATTTCACTTACTTGATAAGAGTATTATACAATCATTCCGAAATGATATCTAGGCTGGGATTTAGCTCAATGATACAGCACACACTTAGCATGCGCAAGTACTTGGGTTTGATTCCCAGCAACACCCAAAAAAAAAAAAAAGCTTATAAAGGATTTACAAGGTTGTATCACAAATATTTTTTCATTATTAAAAAAAAAACCCAGTAGGCTCTATAATATACAGAGTTATACAGAGTATGATAGCAACAATCTATTTTCAAATATTTGTTGATGAAATAAATTGTGATAAAATAACAACAGCAAAATTCCAACCTGACACTTTAAAAAAAAGAAGAAAATTCACCAAAATATTAATAGATTATTTTGCCCTGTTTGTTATAGCACATGCATGTAATCCCAGCAACTCATAAGGCTGAAGCAGGAGGATCACTTGAGACCAGGAGTTCAAGACAAGCCTGGGCAACATAGCAAGTCTCTACATCAAAAACAAACAAAAAACTACTTTGATTAGCTGAACTTTAGGTATTTAAATATGAAGTTTCTTCTTTCTATAACTTTGAGTTTTCTTTCTATAAATTTAATTTTATAAGAAAAATTAGAAATTAAAAGATAAATATGCTTTTAAAGACCTCATGTTTCCCATGGCAGACGCTGAAATGCGCTTACCTAATATGTGCCCTTCCATTTTCCTAACTAATAGAATACTAATTTTATTCCAGTTATCCTCTAACTTCCTACCTAGAACCTGGACCTGACAATTAAGAGATCTAGGCATAATCTTATACAACTAAAAATGGCAGAACAGCGTGGATTATCAAGAATAATGTGGAGCTGCTATAATGAGAAGCAGGACTGAATTGTTTATCTCCAGACTTCTCCTGCATTGGAGAAAAATAAAAATCTTCATTTGCTTAAGTTACATTTTGGGACTTAGTAAAATTTTTAAGCAATATAACCTTCCAACTATAAAATACCTTCTCAAAACAGGCTTTGACAATTTTTTTTAAAATTATAGCATTAGAATTATATGTAGTAGGTGGTTTTTCATTTTGACAAAGTCATACATGCATGGAAATTGATTTACTACATTTTAGTCCCTGTTCCCCACTCCTTCCCGCCATCCCTCCCCCTTCCTCTCCCCCTACCATCTTTCCTCTACTTTACTGATCTTCTTTTTGCTCTTTTATATATATATTGTTGATTTGTGCTTTTTACATATACATAAAGGTGGAATTCCCTGTGGTATATTTTTTTAATGTGACAGGGCCTTCAGATTTCATAGTACTTCAAAATGTCTTCTGAGATTAGTAAAAAGATCTAGTGCACAAGTCCCTCACTGATGAGCTTTCAAATTTATACACCTTTAGAGGTAAAGGTTCTTTCTTAGCGGAAACAAACATAATTAGGCATTGTTTAGTATACCCATTACACAAAGCTTTAAAAAAATATTCTCCAAAAACTCACTGTGAAAGTTAACAAAAGGAATTAAGGGAGAAAACAACAGTTACCTTTGTATAACAGCCAGTAAGTAATTTGGCTGATCCCTGTGTTTCAACAAATATACCTGAGACTCAGAGGATTTGCCCACAGAACAAAATGAACCCTAGGAGAGAATAAATACTCTAATGTAAATGTATTCCCATTACCAGAAATAATCCAATCCCATGGTATGCTGCACAAAACTATCACAAACTCACTGAACTTGTATTAGAAACAGCAATCATGCAACCGAGGTTAGGGTATCGTCACTGTAAGATTGCAGATCAAATTAAACATAGTGCAAGATATAGGGGATAGTGCATAAGCTTCAAAATCAGATTTCTGGCTTTAAATCTCAGGTCTGGTCCCTAAAAGTCAGTTAAACTTTACAAACCTCAGTTGCCTCATCTATAAACTGTAAAAAAAAAAAAAAAAGAAAAGAAAACCTTGCAAGGCTGTTTGGAAGATCAATAATAAACTATATAAAATGTGTAGCAAGTATGTGGAAAACAGTAGATGCTAAATAAATGGCAAATAATTATTAATATTAAAAGACAAAAATGAATTACTATAAAACAACAATGAAAGCTGAGACTAATAACCGTCAGATTCTCTCACACTTACTCTTTTATCTAAAGGAAATGGAAAAAACAAAACTCAGACCACTGCAAATACACTGTAAACTGATTCCAAGGAGGCCAGTCAAGTCAGTGGGACCCATCCTAGGCACAGAGGATACAGGCTGGATCATCCATGTCTGGTTCAGCTGTGTCAAAAAATGGGTGGGTGCTCAAGAGCTCTGGCACCAAAGGAAGCACCAGGGTTGGATGTCGACTTCCCAGGAACTTCAAGCACCTGAAACAAACAAAACTCCACTTCAGTAAATTCCTAAGTAACTTTAGAATATCAAGAATTAGAATCAGAAAACTTGATTTGGGGGCTGGAACGGTATCACACTTGCCTGGCATGCAAAAGGTCCCAAGTTCAAACCCCAGCACCACATATACAACTAAGTGTTGAAGCAACAAAGACTAGATGAAAAAGTAAAAGTAAATAAAATTGATTCTCTCTCTCTCTCTCTCTCTCACACTGTCCTTCTCTCTTTAAAAACAAAAAACAAATCAACAACAACAAAAAGTTGATTTGGAATAAGAAATTCTCAAGTTGTCTATTCTTGAAATCAACTTTTTATTTTATGGTATGTAATGCTATGTCATTTATTTTTATTGTATTTGGTACCAGGGATTGAACCCAGGGCACTTAACCACATCCCCAATCCTTTTTATTTTTGAGACAGGGTTTTGCTAAGTTACTGAAGCGGTCTTTGAATTTGGAATCCTTCTGCCTCAGCCTCTGGAGCCACGGGGATTACAGGCATACATGACCAAGCCCAGTAGTGACTTCATTAAAAAAAAAATTGTTATTATATGAGCTGGAGTGGTGGCTCAGTTTAGAGTAGTTGCCTGGCGTACACAGGGACCCAGGTTCAAACCCCAGCACTACTATACAACTAAGTGTTAGAATAATGAAAACAACAACAAAAAAAAGATGAAAAAATAAAATTGATTCTTTCTCTCTTTCCCTCTCTTTTTTTTTAAAGAGAGAGAGGCAGTGAAAGAGAGAGAGAGAGGGAATCAATTTTATTTAGTTTTTCACGTGGCTTTCACTGCTTCGACACTTTGCTGCATACATGGTGCTGGGGTTTGAACTCACGTCCTTGCACATGCCAGGCAAGCGCCGGAACCGCCAAGCCGCCACTCCAGCCCCTCTTTCTCTCTCTTTAAAAATAAAAATGGTTATTATAAAGACAAAAAAGCTGTATGGCAGCTTTTTTTGTTTTCACTAGTTATTTAACCATTTAACTAACAGCCGTTTCCCCCACCTTCCTTGCCAACAGAACCTGATTTCCTAACATACATCATGGCAATCCCCTTCTCATTCTCCAGCTATAACTTTGCTGAGAGTAACCCAGTTCTGGTCAATGGAACAAGAAGAGGAAAGTATGCTAGGGGGCATCTCAGAATGTTTTTCTAACCAAATAAAAAGAGAAGTGCATAAAGTGGAATGTCCCTTCCTTTCCTGTACTTAGATACTGTCTTATAAGGTAGCCATTGTACATCAATGAGGAAAAAGAGAACTTCAGAGAAATCAACCAGGCACTAACCCTATTAAGCTGTTCAATAACCAATCCAGAAACTAACCTTCTTGTTCTGTAAACAATTAGACTTCATTGTTCGTATGTTTCATACCAGATTTTCTTTTTTACTTGTACTCAAAAGCCTTCTAACTGATATCTTGAGTGAAGTTCTGAAATTAAAGACCTGTTCTGAAACTGTGTAGCCTTGGACAGGTAGTTTTGTTGTCTACAAAGTGGGATTAAAAGAATTACCTCATATAAAAAATTAGAAGACCAACTTCAGCTTGACCAAATAAAAGAGGTGATTCTTCAGGCTGAAAATGAATTAAATCTGGCAAGAAAAATGCTGCAATGGAAATCATGGGAGCCATTAATGGAAGAGCTTCCTGCCAACCAGTGGAAATCTCCAATATAATCATTAAATAAATGTGTTATGGGCTGATGGGAAACTGATGTAAATAAATATTGTTATTTTTTTTAAATGTTTCCATGTTATTGACATAGTCCAGAAAACTGATACAGGACATACTGAAGAGACTTGTTAAGTTAGCATTTATGATAATATCTTGTGAATCATTTTGATTTGCAGAGTATTTATGCAGATTATTTCAAAGATAATATTTCTTTGTGAACAAAAAAGTTGTGAGAAGATTTGAAAGTTAGCTAGAAAAATTCCTACAGATCTTCATTACATAGGCCATACGCCATAATCAAAGCTTAAGTATCTTTTGTAATATCTTCAGCATGTTACTTAATTTCATTTCATTATACTGAAAAAAAGAGAAAAAAGTACTTTATTACTATTGTCTAAAATTTATTGGTCATTGTTTGAAATGAAGTAGTAAACATGAAAATGTATAGTTGCGAAAATGGCAAAAATAGTTTGTGATGAGATTTTAAATTGTTGACCTGCTTGGCTATTATGTATAAAGTAAAATTTAAATACACAATTTTATAATGACTATCAAATCCATTATAAACATCATTTTATTTTTTAAAAAAAGAATTACTTCACAGAGTTGCTACAAGGATTAAAAGAAAACAAATGGGGGCTAGAGTGGTGGCTCAGTGGGTACGGCGCTTGCCTAGGATGTGCAAGGATGCAAGTTCAAACCCCAGCACCACATACGCAACAAAGTGCTGGAGCAACAAAGCCCACATGAAAAACTAAAGTTGATTTTCTCTCACTGTTCCTCTCTTAAAAAAAGAAAGAAAGAAAATAGATGTAAAGTTCTTAACAAGGTAATCAGTCACATGATAAGAACTAAATAAATATTAGTCATTACAACCACATGACCCTTCACAAGCTATAAGAATTACACAAGTGAAGTAACTGTATTTTATTATATTTATTTGTTGAGTTCTGATTTACAAGCTGCACTTGAAGAGAAATATAAATCTTAACCTCTGTCCTCATGAGTTCACAATCCATGGGAAAGATGACTATTACTGCTACTGGGGAAAAATCCAAATAAGTCCTCTCTAGCTTCACTTGCTTCTCGTTGACTTAAAAGTCACCAATTAAGAATGAAGATCACAAGTCAGCAATACTTATTATTATTATATAGCACTTATTATTATTATTATATAATACTTATTATTATTAGATAACAGCTCTGACATGTGGGTGATGATGATGATGGCTTCTTAGGTTATTCTTTAGGGACCTGAAGCTCATTTTTGCTGAAAACACTAACTTTTCACTTGGGCTTACACGTGTCCAATGAGTAACTGGAGTAAGAAGAAAAGCTCAGCATCTGTCTTCATATTGTATCTGTCTCCTTTGATACCTTATTAACTTTTGTGTCAGATTCTACTCAGGTTTGCATGTACACATGCTGATCATTTGATGAACGCTTTGTCCAAAACCATATAATAGAGTTAACTTGACCTAGACTACCTTAGTCTCATCCTTCAAGGCGGAGGCCACCTACCAGCCAACATGACTAGAAACACCAAACTGTGAAAGGATTGAAAACAAGTGGCACCTGAGTTCCTAGAAGACCTTCCCAGAAAAGAGAAGAGTATTTCTCCACTTTACTAGTCTCTCCCTCATTATTCCTGTCCTGTATCTGTACCACCTCAACCCTCTGGAGTTGAAAAGTGGACTTGTGAGAAAAAGCTCCCTCTGCTCCATTCTTTGGTCACTGAATAAAGCCTTTTTTTTTAAACACTGGTCTCTCAAACACTGTTTTCAGTGGGATGTGTTTCAGTAATAGTACTACAAAGTAATGAACTATCAATGAAGACACTCTACTTTCTACATGACAAAGGTAGAAGAGATCATTATGATCAGGGAAAGTATCACATAGGCGGATGGTACTTCACCAGGGACTGGAGCAGGTAGATCAGCAAAAGAGATAAAATGAATACCATGAACAAATTTATGACTACACAGGTATGAAAGGCATCTTCAACAAAAGCACTACAACTTGCTAGGAGAAACTATTCCCACCCTGATGTTTTCCTTCTAAGTGGAAAGAAATCAATTCTTTAATGTTCTGGCTACTCTCAGTCCTTTTACTTACCATGCCTCAGAGCACACTGTAAAGGTTGCAGTTTGGCCTCCAGGTGTCATTCCTTTCTTTTCTCCCCAGTTGTATTCAGAACTCAGATGGGAACGTCAATGCTATTATTGGGTGCCCTTAGATACTCCTACAGAGCTGGGTCTCTCTAAAGCTAGACTTCAAATATGGCTGATTAATATAGTTAATTTTTTACTGTCTCACCCACCTTCCTATCTATATTTCCTATTTCTCTCTTTTCCTGCTATTTGAGGTCTGGGTCTGCATTTTTAATCTCCACAGCACCTAGCATAGTAATTGGGTTACAAGTTCTCAGTAAACACTTGTTGAACAAATAAGAGAAACAAAACAAACTACCTCCTTCAAAACTTTCATTTATGTATCTATCTTTAGCAACATCTTAAAAACACACAACCAATTATTCCTTTACTCCTTTATCATATTCTCTCTTTTTTTTTTTAGGTCTGAGGACCAAACGCGGGGCCTTGTGTGTGCTAGGCAAGCACTCTGCCACTGAGCTAAATCCCCAACCCCTCATATTCTCTTTTAATATTTGTAAATAAACTCAGCATTCATGGGAAGAGATTAAAAATCAAATTATAATTAGAATGGGTAACTAAAATATTTTGGAGCACTATATCATTAAACTATTTCACCCACAATCACCCAATAAATAAAATCTTACATGAATATTATAGGCGAACTAAATAATCACAAATCTTATTTTATTACTAGAAAAATGTTCTGTGAAACATTTCATAACAATGCCTTTCATCAAGCAAAAGTAATCATTCCTTCTGTGCCTCCCCAGAACTAGTTAGAGGTATGTATGTATCCCCACTACATCTGCCACACCCCAATGACTGAGTGCTACTTGAAGACAATTAATAAATGTATATTGAATTGAGCTGCATTAGACTGTACAAACATGAAGAAATAGGAAAACAGAAAACTAGCTATCAAAAATGTTGCCTAGAGCAAGCCTCCCATGATATTTTCAGTGCTTAATATCTCTTCTAGGGGAATAGAGATATAGCTCTGTAGTAGAACAGTTGTCAAAGGTCCTGGGTTTGATCCCCAGAATCTCTCTCTCTCACACACACACACACACACACACACACACACACATACTTTCTCTCTCACATACACACACAGACACATTCAAGATAAATACATACATACATACATAAAGATAGGTGTATAGATATATATCTTTCAAATATCTGAATTAAACTATAATTTTTCTACTTTTAGTAACAAATTTGTGTGAAAATGAACTGTACACTGTTGTAGTTATCCATCAAATTAGCTTATTTGAGTATGTGGAGCACCATAACGCACATTATATTACATGTATGTGAGCAGTTCTTCAGAAAACAGAGATTTATGAACAGTAGTAACAACCTGACAACAGTCAGTAAAACAAGAGATTATTAGGGGAAAATGATTATCACTCTCCATCTGCAGATCAAGTAGTAGCCTGCATCTTATCTCAATAATGATAATTATTACACTGTACAAAAACTAAAATACACAAAGCATTTATTAACTATAAAGGAGAAAAAGGAAATCTAATAGACTCATCTATATACCTCTAAAACCTAGAACAGAACTTCACACAGAGTCAGTGCATAACAGGCACATAATATTTGCTAGGTGGATTGATGGACAAATTAATAAATAACCTAAAATTGATATTCATTTTAGGAATCACTTCTGAGAGTTTGGTTATGTACAACAAGTTTTCAAAATTTTTTTGTTTTAGTTTTCTGCAGGTCTGTAGAGTCCAAGGGGACTATATCATTAAGCTATATCCCCAACACAGAAATACATACAAACATTTATTTGTTTATTTATTTATTTTTGGTAACAGGGATTAAACCCAGATGCACTTAAGCACTGAGCCACATCCCCTGTCCTATTTATTTATTTATTTATTTATTTATTTATTTATTTGATTTTTCAGGGCTGAGGACCAAACTTGGGGCCTTGCGTATGCTAGGCAAGCGCTTTGCCACTGTGCTAAATCTCGAACCCCTTTATTTTTTATTTATTTTGAGACAGGGTCTCACTAAGTTGCTGAGGCTGGCTTTGAACTTGTGATCCTCCTGCCTTCAGTCTCCCAAGTCACTGTGATTACAGGCATGTGCCACCACCATGCTCGTCTCCCAGCCCTTTTTATTTTTTTTAATTTTGAGACAGGATCTCACTAAGTCATGCTGACTGGCCTCAAAATTACAATCATCCTGCCTTAACCTCCCAAGCTTCAGGCCTTATAGGCATGCATCACTGCACCTGGTGAAGATTCCTAAATTAAAGGCAAAACTGAGGGTCATACCCTCAATCAATGATGATCCATCAAATAATGTCAACATTCTACATTTACAACATTATGGAATTCAGTGAGTAAATGAGGGGAAAAGTCCTTACTTCCATATGGAGTCCCTATCAGTAGGGTACTTGGTTAAATTTTTCAGCAGCTCTACCAGTGCAAGATGAATGCCTTCTTTGGTTGAAACGTTAGTACAGCATAAGAGTTCATGAAGAGCCTCTCTAATATCTCTGGACGAATCCTTTAAAAAAAAAAAAGTAACAATAAATATAGACATTGTTAGGAAATCCAGTCTCCATCTACCATCCCCTTCTCCCTAGCTACCTCACACTTAGGGTGTCCATGTGACAAAAATCTTCAGAAGTTTGCTGGTTGAAATTTCTGAAAAAGTTCTCATTTTATTGAATTTTAAAAGGGCCAGTTACAACAGCCCCGCCCCCTTTTGCTCTTTACCCTTTCTTTTTTCTTCTTGTCTGGAACTCAATCATGATGCCAAAGGTCTAAGAGCCTCATTGCAACTATGAAAAACAAGCCAAAAAGGAAAGAGCTAGGATAGGTGGGGTCTTTGATAAAGAATAATCAAAAGAATAGCAAGCATGAAAGCCATGGGGTGGAAGCATCTTTGAAAATAGCATGGAAACCAGAATGGCCAGAGTAACAAAGAGTGAACAGTAAGAGATGACTTTCAAGGCTATATGCAAGGTGGACCCACTTCCCCCTCCAGCCTATCCTCAACAAACTTGCACCAGCTCTTTCTTCCAGTGGCACAGCCCTCTTTTGGTCTCCTAACTGTGCCATATTAATACCCAACACAGATCTTCTACTATTGCTGCTTCTCGCAGAATGTGCTTCCATCTCATACTCCAGTCTCTTCCTGCCAAGTTAGTGCCTAATTCTTCATTTTTTTTTTTTTTTAAGAGAGAAGGACGGGGGTAGGGAGGGAGAGAGAGAGAGAGACAGAATTAACTTTATTTAGTTTTTCATGTGGCCTTTGCTGCTTACTTCGTTGTGTACGTGGTGCTGGGGTTTGAACCCACATCCTTGCGCATGCCAGGCAAGCACTGTAACTGCTTGAGCCACCACTCCAGTCCCAATTCCTTCTTTTTTGAGCTCAACTTAAGAATCTATTCCTGATTGCTGTACTCCTTTAAAGGACCCATTTCCCTGATATACTACCATGGGACGTAACTTCTGTCATAAGCTTATCTCAGCTTATTAGTATGGCTTCATTTTTGTCACTATCTCCCTAATGGCTAAACTATGAAGTCCAAGTTGGGTGTGGTGGCGCATCCCTGTAATCCAGCAACTCAGGAGACTGAGGCAGGAGGATTTCAAGTTCGAGACCAACCTCAGAAATTTAGTGAGACACTGTCCCAAAATAAAACATTAAAAAAGGGATGGGGGACTTAAGTGGTGGCTCAGCGATTACCACACTTGCCTGTCATACACAAGTACGAGAGTTCAAACCCCAGCACCACATACACAACAAAGTGTTGGAGCAACGAAGGCCACATGAAAAACTAAATAAAATTGATTCTTTCCCTCTCACTATCCCTCTCCCTTTAAAAAAAAAAAAAAAAAAAGAATGGGGATATGGCTCACTGGTTAAGTGACCCTGTTCAATCCCTGGTACCACCACGCCAAAAAAAAAAAAAAAAAAAAAAAATCTGATAAATTATAAAGTCCATGAGAATACATCCATCATTTTTGCTCATTATTGTATCCTCCCCTAGAGCAGTGCCTGACAACATACCAAGTTGTCAAGAAATAGCAAAGTAACATCAACAAAAAGAAAGGAGTTGACTCATATCTGTTCTGCTCTAAATGTTGTGAATATAACCATATGATGTAATGCCTCCCAAATGAATAAATCTCTACTTCTAAGAGCAGACAGTTAGCCATACTGATGTACTGAAAAAAAAAACCGTTTTTAAACCAACAAAATTGTTTTTGTGTGTTCTTCTTAAGAACAGTATAATTCCCAATTATATAGTCAAGTTACACAGATTCGTCTTAGGAAATATTTATTAACATCACTATACATAAGTAACTACTTGTAGAATAGAGCAAAAAGAATATAGCGAAGGGTTATCACCTAGTCACTTTATTTACAAAGCTAGTAATTTTATCAGGGAGATAAAACAAATAACACAAAATCTGCTGTATATGATGAAATGTGAGAAATAAAGTAAGAGACACATGGGCTTGGTAATCAAAGAATATGTATTAAGTGACTGAATAAGGGAAGGAGTTAATCTTACATGAATTTCAAGAATACCTCAAGAAAGACAAATGTTGGGTGAAGTTTGGTAGTGCATGCCTATAATCCCAGCGATTTAGGAGGCTAAAGTAGGAGGATGGCAAGTTCAAGGCCAACCAGGGCAACATAATGATACCTCATCTCAAAATTAAAAATAAAATAAAAGGGACTGAGAATGTACTTCAGTGGTAAAACATCCCTGGGTTCAATTCCCAGTACCCTGCCCCCCGCCAAAAAAAGTGAAAGGGACAAACTGATGTGTCATTCCTCTTCAGAAACTCATCCAAGGGCTTTCCATAATGCTTAGAATAAAATCCAAACATCTAATAATGGCCTACAAAGCTCTAGATTTGTCCCCTCTTTATCCACCCAGACCTCATCTCCTACTCCATTTCTATCTTTCCAGTATGTTTCACCTATACTGGCCCTCTTACTCTCCATTATGGAGACACACCAGAGCTCAAGTATGTCCTGGAGTCTTTCCATTAGCTATTGCTTGTTCCTGTAGTTCCCTTCCCTATTCTTCACATGGCTGGCTGACCTTTATTATTCAATTCAATTATCCTCATAAAGTCTTTACCAATCACAGTGAAATTCCCCACTCTATCAAATCCCCCACTCTCTATAAGATAAATAATATCTTGTACAAAAGATTTATCATTATCTAAAATCATTTTGTTTGTTCACTCTCTCTTTAGAATAGAAGTTCCACGAGAGCAGGAACCCTGTCTGATATTGACACCACTATATTTCCAGTATATAGACAGTGATTGTTGGATAAATATGTGAATTTTTCTAGGCAGGATGACATCTCTGCATAGCAAAAATAAAAATAATAAAAATGAAAAACACCACCAGAAAAAGAAAAAACCCACTACCAACAAGACCCAGCAAATTCAAGCTAGAAGGAGCAGCTAACTAAGCTTCAAAGCAATGATGTACTGGGGCTGGATGTAGCTCAGTGGTAGAGTGCTTGCCTACTATGTGCAAGACTCTGGGTTTGATTCCTAGCACTGCAAAAAGGAAAAAACAAACAAACAAATAAACAAACAAACAAAAACACCCAGCAATGAATTATGATAACATGGTAAATGTAGGGGAGCAGAGTGTAAGAATACTTTAGAATCATAAATTAAAACCGATTGTGGTGGGGCTGGGGCCATGGCGGTTACGGCGCTTGCCCGGCATGCGAGTATGCGAGTTCAAACCCCAACACCACGTACACAACAAAGTCTCGGAACAACGAAGACCACAAATAAAATTGATTCTCTCTTTCTCTCTCTCTCACTGTCCCTCTCTTTAAAAAAAGAAAAAAGAAAAAGAAACCAGTTATGGTGGCACACATCTATAAAACCAGTAACTCCAGAGGCTGAGGCAGGAGGATCACAAGTTCTAGCCTAGGCAACTTAGCAAGACCTGGTCTCAAAATAAAAAGGGCAGGGGATGTAGTTCAATGGTAGAGTGCTTGCCTAGCATATGTAAGGTCCTGAGTTCAATCCCCAGAAACACATACACAAAAGAAACAGCAAGTCTACATGACTAAATTAATAAACAGAATACCAACTCAAAGAGTTTATACCTATACAAATTATTTCTGGGTGGTAAGCATACCTACAGCCCAGAGTAGCATTTAGACCTCCCAAGAATGAGAGTTATGGGTAGGGAGGGCTTCCTGGATCTGTTGCCTAACATAGACTGCGGGAAGAAGCAGAAGCTGGGAAATGTAAAGTGCAGTTTTACAGGCAGAAAGGGAGAATTTTAGTGAAGACAAAATGGTGAGGGAAAGAATATATGTGTAGGAAGTGACTATAGCCTAAAGTCAAGGTGACAAATGGTGGGAAAGAAACCTAAAAAGGAAAAGAGTGAAGAGATTACAGAAACCACCTATGAAAAACAATACACAGAATACAGACTTACCTTCTTAGGGAAAAATACATGAAAATTACAAATAAACACGTATGATTTAGGGGCTGGGCTCAGAGGTTATGGCACTTGCCTGGCATGCGCAAGGACATGGGTTCAAACCCCAGCACCATGTACATGACAAAGTGTTGGAGCAATGAAAACCACATGAAAAACTAAATAAAATTGATTCTCTATCTCACTGTCCCACTCTCTCCTTAAAAAAAAGAAAAAAAAAAAAGAAAAGTCAGTATCCAGGCTGGAGCGGTGACTCAGTGGTTGGAAAGCTTGCCTGGCATGCACACGGACCCAGATTCACACCTGAGCACCACATACACAACTAAGTGTTGGAGAAACAAAGGCCAGATGGAAAACTCAACAAAGTTGACTCTTTCTCTCTCTCTCTCTCTCCCTGTCCCTCTCTCTCTTGAAAATAAAAAAAAGTCAGTTTCCACCATCTTGGGGGAGGGATATGTGAGAAGCCAGAACCATGCAGCCAGATATACAGATACACTTATCAATGCCCAGCACAATACTTGGTTTTAAAAGGGTAGGAGTAGGGTTCAGGGAGGTATTTGATGAAGAAATGACTAATAAATGGAAACAGGCTGAAGTGGTGATTCAGTGGTTAGAGCACTAACCTGACAGGCACAAGGACCTGATTCAAACCCCAAAACCACATATACAACTAAGTGTCAGAGCAACAAGAACCATGTGAAAAACTCAATAAAAATTGATTATCTCTGTCTCTCTCTCTCTCTTTCACTGTCCTTCTCCCTTTAAAAATAAATAAATAAATAAATAAATAAAATAAAATAAATGGAAACACTCACCTCTAAAACAGCCAGGACAGTGTCCAGTTGATCTTCTCGGAGGGTGATATTATTAGAGATTTTTCTCATAGTGTGTATGGACTGCAGACGTACCTCCTCAATTTCATCATTGAACATGTCAACCAGGAAATCAAGGCACTTCTCAGCAAAAGAGGGTGAAGACTGGGCCAGCATGCACAGAGCCTCCACAGCAGCAATTCGAACCTCTAGAGAAAAAAGGACAAAAGAAAGAAGTCATAAAACTATACATCAGAACTGGAGCTGTGGCTCAGCGGTTACAGTGCTTGAGGACCAGGGTTCAAACCCTAGCACCACATAAACAACTAAGTGTCGGAGCAAAAATAACCAAATGAAAAACTAAATAAAATTGATTCCCTCTTTCACTTTCTCTCTCTCACTGTTCCTCTCTCTTTAAAAAACAAAAACAAAAACAAAAACAAAAAACTACATCAAGTTAAGATCATAGGAAAAATTGAAGATGGATCCTTTCACATTCCACTATCTTTCACTTTTTACTCCTCTATCACTCTACAAATTCTCCCTGTGGGACGTCTTCTACATCATCTTTATGTTTAACTGAGAACATGGACTTTGGAGTAACTAGAACTAAAGTTTAAATTTGACTCCATATACAAATGTCATTAAGTCATATGTCTGCAGAAATTAACTGAATTTCTTTAAAATTAAGTTGTCTTATTACAGTATTCCAACCACAGGAAAGTATTTATTAAAGAGTCAAAATACAAATATTTATTAAAAAGATTACAATAGGGCTGGAGTGGTTGCTCAGCAGTTATTGCCTTGCCTGGCATGCATGAGGATATGGGTTCAAACCTCAGCACCATGTACACAACTAAGTGTCAGAGCAATGAAAGTCATATGAAAAACTAAATAAAACTGATTCTCACTCTCTCTGTGTCCCTCTCTCTTTAAGAAAAAAAAAAAGAGTACAATAGGCTAGCCAGGTGTGGTAACTCACACTTATAATCTTAATTACTCAGGAGGACCATAAATAAAAGACCCACCTGGGCAACTTATCAAGACCCTGATTCAAAACAAAATTTTAAAAAGGGCCAGGGATGGGCTGGAGTGGTGGCTCAGCGGTTTCGGCGCTTGCCTGGCAAGCACGAGGACCCGGGTTCAAACCCCAGCACCACGTACACAATTGAGTGTTGGAGCAACTAAGGCCATGTGAAAAACTAAATAAAGTTGTTTCTCTCTTTCTCTGTCTCTCTCAATGTCCCTCTCTCTTTAAAAAAAAAAAAAAAAAAAAGGGCCAGGGATGTAACTCAGTGGTAGAACACTCCTGGGTTCAATCACCAGAACTGGAGGGAGGGAGAGAGTAAATAATGATTAGATATCATTATTCTCATTTTAGAGATAAGATTTAGCAACATCAATTAACTCACCTCAAAGTGAGTGAAAGCAGAGATAAGACTAGAACTCAAGTCTGTTAATTTTAGGCTAGCATCTTGAGTGGTTAAGAGCACAAACATTTGACAACAGGGGTATCAACGCCAATTGTGGAGAGAGATCCCTCTACCAGTTTGGAAGGTGATCTTGAATAAGGAACTTAACTTCCTGGCACCCCCATTTTCTAACCTGCTAAAAGTAGATAATACCCATTTCCTACAGAGGTTTCAGGACTAAGTGAGATAATGCAGGTAAAGTACACAGCACACTGCCTGGCCTTATGCTAAAAGCTCAATAAATATTAGCAAAAGCATAGGTATGAGTTCTGAAAACAGACATATCTTCTACCTCTTTGCAGGCTCAGAAAACGTCACAGTAAAGCCACTGAACTCATAATCCTTTGTTCATTCACTAATAAACATCTCCTGAACATACTATGTCATGCCCTGTACTAAATGCTAGAAGACAGTAATGAGAGATGAATAAAATATGGACAATGCTCACAAGACTTCCATACGTGGTTGCTCAGTACCAGTGCTCCCAATGGCAACAAAATGTACAGTTTCAAGCAACAACTATCTAAGCCGGGCGTGATGGTGAATGCCTGTAATCCCAGCAACTAGGGAGACTGAGGCAAGAGGATCACAAGTTCAAAGCCAGCCTCAGCAATTCAGTGAGACCCAGTCTGAAAATAAAAAGAGCTCAGTGGTTGAACACCACTGGGTTCAAACCCTGGTACCCCCAAAAAACAAAACATTGACTAAAGTTATGATTAAAACTCAAAGATATCATTTGTTCTTTGTATAAGAAAGGTTTTATGAGCAAGTTAAAAGCAGAGTTACTACAGAAAGGAGAGATGATTCAGATTATTTTAGGTAATTATGAATTCTTCCTTTTCATCAGAAGGAAGAGATTTTCTTCACAATAATATAATTTAAACACAAAATTACCAATAATTATAAAGCCAGTCAGAAATAAACACAAGCGTGCTAACTGTTGGCTCTTCTTCCTGGGTTTTATCTACGATGCCATACTGACTCATGAGTAACCTTTCACAAATCCATCAAGAGAAACCCAGAGGAACTTCTGATCAACATGAGCTAATCAGTGATGTAATTCCAAACACAAGCAAAGAAACATGGTGCCTTATCCTGCCTGCACAACCTGGCTATTATATATAATAAATTCTATTTTCTAATGGACTTTCCAGAATGTTAGACACATATCACTTACTCCTTAAGAGTCCAGGACACAGAAAAGAAATCTGCTATCCTAAGAGAGAAAAAGAAAGAAAGAAACAAACAAAAAGCCTGATTCTGGTTTGATGACATGCTAGCTTTGTGCTTCATAATGAAGATACAAAGATGAATAAGTACAAGACCGTCGCCAACATTTACAAACGAAGAACTAATGGTATTATAGTGATAGGTGTTTACAATGGAAAAGCATGGAGAATAAAAGAAAATGCAGAGAAAGGCATATAGCCCAATCAATGGGGCCGGAGGCAGTTTTCCGCAATAAATGACCCCTAAAACAAAACCTAAAGGAGTCCATAAGAAACAAAAAGGCCTTTCTAGGCACATTTTATCCTGAATACACAATATCTGGAAAAGGGAAGGCAAACAATGAAGAATTAAAGGACTAAAAATATGTGAGATATTATACTAGAATCTAAACCAATGAAAGGAGGCACCACTTCATTCCCAGCAATGTTTCCCTAAAGCTAATTTACCTAGATTTTACACATACAATACAATTAGAAAGCATGTCTGACGCCAGGTTGTGATCTACTTACTTTTCAAATTTACATTACATTAATTAAATCTTAGTGACAGGGTTGGGGGTAAAGCTCAGTGACAGAGCCTGGGCTTGGCATGCTGAGGTTCTGGATTCAATCCCCAGAATGAAAAGACAAAAACAAAAAAAAAAAACCCTTAGTGACAAACTGGAAGCTGTGTAAACTAAACCACATAAACATTAATGGTAGAGAAATTTAATTGTAGAAACTAAATAATGCAAGAATGCTAACAAAAACAAAATATAATAGGTTTTAGGGTAGGATGGGACTTAACTAAACTTCTTTATTATCTAACAATATTTAAGTTGTAAGTCATGTCTCAAGTCCATAGAAAATAAAAATCAGTTAGCTTTAACTTTTATATGCAGTTGACGCTTCACATCCATGAGTGTCACATCCATGGATTCAACCAACCACTGGTTAAAAATATTTGAAAAGAATTTTTCATCAGTATGCAACACATAGGTTTTTTTTTCTTGTCACTATTCCCTAAACAATAGAGGGTAACAACTATTTGTATAGCATTTACATTGTGTAAAGTGTGATGAAAACTATATTTGATTCAAAAAGTTCAACAAACTCTAAACATAACAATAAGAAAACTACACCAACGCATTATGTACAGAAAGGAACAAAGACAAAAATAACAGCACGTTTTTCAACAGATAACTATGAAGTAACATCTTTAGAAGATGGGGGTGGGGAAAGTCTAGTAATCAAGAAATCTATTCCCATGAAAATATCTTTCAAAATTGAAGTTGAAAAGGTCTTTATCTTGTTTGGTACAGTGGTAGACGCCTATAATCTCAGTTACTAGAGAGGTTGAAGCAAGAGGACCACAAGTTTAAGGCCAGCCTGGGCAACTTAGACCCTGTCCCAAAATAAAAATTCAAAAAGATCTGAGGAAGTAGCTCTTATCTTAGTAACTAAGTTATTATACTTATCCAACAACTTTTACTACTTACTATAAACTTACTATACACTGATCATTTATTATGCCAAATGCTTTACATATATTGAACCTCATTTAGTTCTCACAACTCACAAAGACTTGTTATTATTTCCATGTTATGGAAATGCTGGAATATGATTTATATCAAGCTCACATTCTTAATCACTATATCATACTGCTAGGTATTAGTCCCTTCTGTTTATAAAAATCAGGTCTTTGACAGACTATGAGAACTGAGACAAAGCATGCTTATCAGTCTATTCAATGATTGACAGAGCTGTCTACTCAGGGAACAGGTACTATTATTACTGTGCAATCACACTTACCATACATCTCATCTTCCAACCCATGAACAAAGGCTCCACAAGCTCCTGATTCGATCAAATTCACAGCCCCTGTATCTATTTCTTCCTTGGGAGCATCATCTCCCCACTTCCTGCCACTGGAAAATTCCCCTGAACTATAAAGTTCCTTGGCACGCTCATGTGCAGTACGCTTTCTCTGTAGAAGATAATAACAATTACCACTTGCAGGAGACTCTTGAGACAACATTAAGGAGCACCTTGAGAATATGAAAGGTAAGAAATAAAAATAAAAGTCACACTTTTAAAAAAAAAGTTGCTCAATAGTTCTGAGCAGAGAAATGCAAACTCAAAATGAGAAAAAAGGATCACAAGTCTGTAAGAACTTTCAGTAACCTAATTAAAGAAGGTGAAGATAGTTTTTTAAAAAACTGTGTTGATCAGACAGGAGCTTATGTTTATCATAACAATACAGGAAAAGGACAGCCATAGAGGTAAACAATAGGAGTGACAATCCAAAAGCTGCCATGGGTACAAAATACATGGACTCTAGAAAACAAATTTTTCAGTCATTAAATATGAGTCTGAGCAGCTGGGCGCGGTGGCACATGCCTATAATCCCAGCAACTCGGGGGTCTGAGGCAAGGGGATCACAAGTTCAAAGCCAGCCTCAGCCAACTTAGCAAGGCACTAAGCAACTTACTGAGACCCTGTTTCAAAATAAAAAATAAAAATAAAAAGGGGGACTTGAGCGAGTTGTGGCTCAGCAGTTACGGCGCTTGCCTGGCATGCAAGAGTACATGAGAGTTTGAACTCCAGCACCAAGTACATAACAAAGTCTCAGAACAACAAAGGCCACATGGAAAATTAAATAAAAATTGATATTCTCTCTCTCTCTCTCTGTCCCTCTCTCTTTAAAATAAAATAAAAATTAAAAGGACAAGAGATGTGGCTCAATGGTTAAGCACTCCTCAGTTCAATCTCTAGTACCAAAGAATAAAGTAAAAAGAAATGAGGCTCTATTTGGGCACGATGGCACAAGCCTGTAATCCCAGCAAAGGATCATAAATTTGAGGCCAGCCTGGGCAATTTAATAATACTCTGTCTCAAAATAAAATAAGAAGGTCTAGAGATATAGTTTAGTGCTTGCCTTGCATGTGCAAGGCCCTGGGTTCAATCCCTAGTACCACAAAAAAAGAAAGAGAAAAAGAAAAAAGACAATAGGTCTCTGTATGTCAATAACGTGTTCTATCTGAGCAATACTGGGAATCCCCAAATAACCTTCTAGTAAGTTCACTTTCCACACAGGTTACCTAAGGGGGAACATACCAGTTAGCAAAAATAAATAAGTAGTACACCTGGCAATTAGCAATTAGAGTTCTCATCATAAATAAATGAACTAGTATGCTCACCACACATCTGCCTCTTAATGAATCTTCTCACTGTGGGTCCATAACCATGACTGATCAACTCAGAGGCCCTAAGGAGATCGGCACTTGAGTCTAAAAGGATGTGGGTCACATCCAAAAATAAAGCTCATACCTTGCAGTGTATCTTGGAAACCTATGTGTTAGGCATTCTTTCCCATTCACTATAAGCATTTCCTTCCACATGCCACACCAAAAACAAACAAAAACCACTTAAAGAATAACTCAAATCAAGGCAATGGGCCAGGTTTAGTGGCATATGCCTATAATCTCAGCAACTCAGGAGGCTGAGGCAGGAAAGTAGCTCAATGGGAGAAGACAAAAAAAAAAAATCAAGATGCCTCAGGAATCATGCCCTCCAAGAAAACTATATGGCAATGTTTCACAATGTTTCACAAAGCACAGATGTCAACTACATAACCATTTTAAAGAATTTATCTTACAGAATAACGCAAAAACAAAAAGAGCCAATATGCACGAAGATGATGTTCTTTATGTGATACATGGCAGAAAAATCAGGACACAATAAACATGATACAGATATTATACAAAAAGTGATGGTAAGGGATGAAGTGGTGGCACAGTGGTTCTGACACTTCCCTGGCATGCACAAGTACATGAGTTCGAACCCCAGCAGCACATACACAACGAAGTGTTGGAGGAACAAAGGCCACATGAAAAAACTAAATAAAGTTGAGTCTCTCTTTCTTTCTCACTCTCCTTCTCTCTCTCAAAAAAAAGTTATGATACATCTACTTAACAAAATATTATGTAATTGGTAAAAATATTAACTAAGAATGTGACAATATGGAGGGGCAAGTACATGATATAGTGGTAAATATAAAAAGTAGATCACAAAATTATCTGCACATAATGATTCAATGTTTAAAACCCACATATAAGGAGAGGATGGACTTGTGGCTCAGCAGTTACGGCACTTGCCTGGCATGCATGAGGACACAGGTTCGAACCCTAGTACCACATACACAATGAAGTGTCACAGCAATGAAAGCCACATGAAAAACTAAAGAAATCTAATTCTCTCTCTCTCTCTCTCACTGTCCCTCTCTCTTTAAAAAACCAAAAAAAAAAAAAAAAAAAGAATTTATATAATAAAAAGAGATATATACCAAAATGACCAAAGTCATTACATTAGGATAGTCGGAATATGGGTAAATTGTTACCCATTTTCCACTATTTACACTATTTACCAAAAATTCTGTAACTACTTATTATCACCTTTATAGTTTAAAAAAATAAGGTACTATCAATAAATGTACATATCATATTATCAGAGTAATATCTGATCCTGCCAACCATTTAAAAGAACCAGCACAGTTAAAGCCTAAGGACATTCCAAACAGGAATTTTGTTGCTGTTTGAAGAATGAAGTTACTCGCTCTTCCATGGGAACTGCTGTGAAGGAGTCCTAAGACATCATACCACCTCACAAAACAAGACCAGATCTTTGTAGCTTCTAATAGGTAATCTTACCTCCTTCTAAAACACAACCAGTGGGGCTGGAGCGGTGGCTCAGCGGTTTCGGCGCTTGCCTGGCAAGCACGAGGACCCGGGTTCAAACCCCAGCACCACGTACACAACAGAGTGTTGGAGCAACTAAGGCCATGTGAAAAACTAAATAAAGTTGTTTCTGTCTTTCTCTGCCTCTCTCACTGTCCCTCTCTCTTTAAAAAAAAAAAAAAAAAAAAAACCACAACCAGTGGACAGTATTTCCTAATAATAATAAAAAATTCAATGAAGCAGCTTGTAATTTGGTTTAAGTTGCTAAGATTTTAAATTTTAAAATGTAATCTACTAATTCTACATTAATTTAACAAATGCATGGGTTGCTAAATTAAATTAACACAACTAAGCAGATTGCTACATTGATACTGGACATAGATACCCAGTTTAAACAACAAGCAATTCAAGTTACCCTCAGATCTGACATCAGTTTCTTGTCAAGTGTCTGCTCCAAGAAATGAGAACTGACTTGCTCCATAGAGCCCTGTAAAAAGAATGCAAAGTATATTACAGAACTTTTACTATTTGAACATTCTCTTAATATTCAAAGTTTGCAACCAACTTAAATGCATAAAGATAGTTCTCAATCACTGGAATACAATAAAAATAACTGCATTAGCACTAACTGCTGCAGCTCACATCTAGACAGAGCTTACTATGTGAATGCACAGTCTCAAGGCTTTTTATATATCCTAATTTATTCAATCCTCATTACAAACCTGTAAAGGAAACACTATTATTAGTCCCATATTTTATATGGAGAAAAGAAAGCACCCAAAACACTAAATAATACATTCAAGGTCACAAAAGGAATAAATACCTAAGCTGAAATATGAACTCAGTCTCCATAATTCTTTGCCTTAACTACTACCATTTGCTGTCTCTTCATTGCTTTCATTCCATTCTTTCCATTCATTTGTTCATTCATTCACTCAATCAATAAAACAAATATTTATTTATCAAACATTCAATTATATACCTACAGCTACCAGGACCAGGACCAGGAATACAAATATAAAAAGACACCAACCCTATAATCAATAATCTCACAAACAAGTGAGGAAACTGACAAGCAAACAGATAAATGCCTTACGGTATGAAATCCTCTAATACATATTTATAAAGCATGCTATGGGAACTGAGACAACAAGCAGTATAGAGTGGAGTGGAGGCAGGAAGAGATATGTTTGGGGAATCAGAAGTCACAGTACAAATGCATGAAGTAAGAGAATGCCATGTGGGAAACATTAAGCGGCTTTATGAATGGGGCTAGAGATCAAATTTTAAAGAACCTTCCTTGCTAGGAAGAAGGACTTTACCTTACCTTACATGAAAAATAACTAGATAATCTCCATTAAACACTCAATGAAGTCAAGCATGTACAAGATATTTTACATATATTTTTAGAATTCATCAGTCCTAATAAGCCCATGAAGAATGTACTTTAATCATCCCCAACTGAGGCTGAGATTAGCTAATTTGTTTGAAGTAAGCCAGAGCACAGATTTATACTTTTTTTTTTTTTTTTTTTTTTTGAGGGAGAGGGAGAGGGAAAGAGAAAGAAAGAATCAACTTTAGTTTTTCATCTGGTTTTCATTGCTTCGACACTTAGTTGTATATGTGGTGCTGGGGTTTGAAACCGGGTACATGCCAGGCAATTGTGTTATCTTTGAGCCACCACTCCAGCCTCAGATTTATGATTCTTTAAAAAAAAAGAGGGAAGGGGACAGCGAGAGAGAAAGAGAGAATCAACTTTATTTGATTTTTCATGTGGCTTTTGTTGCTCTGACACTTTATTGTGTATGGGTGCTAGGGTTCAAACCCGCATACTTGCACTTGGCAGGCAAGTGCTCCAACTGCTAAACCACTGCTCCAGCCTGATTTATACTTCTTGAAGTACATCTTGCAGCAGTGTGGCTAATGGACAACAAGGAATTGAAATGAAAGCTGAGAGATCAGTTGAAGAGACTATAAACCAGGCAGGGTGCTGCACACCTGCAATTTCAGCAACTCGGGAGGTTGAGGGAAGGCAAGCACAAGTTTGAAGCCAGACTGGGCAATTCAGTGAGACCCTGGCTTAAACTTTTTAAAAAAGGGTTGGGGATACAGCTCGGTGTTAGAGCACTTGCCTAGCATTATGTGGGGCCCTAAATTCAATCTTCACTATTGGAAGAAAAAAAAATAAGGCTATAAAAATAGATCAAAGACTTTTTAAGACATATATCTGAGGCTTTTTCTAATTCCCATGTTAATGAACATGAAAATGCATATATAGGCGTGGATCTTCTTTCCAGTCACATTTTTCCACAGAAAAATACATGTTCCGTGGGAATATCTTTACCCAAACTGACCCTTTCCTATGACTCTATAAAAATAATTGTACTATTTTGACTAAAATAGTTTCAAAATGACTTATTTCCACATAATTATTTGCTACATAGATCTGTGCCTTGTCAAACCTAATTTTTTAAATTCAAAACATCAATCTTATGAGTAAGAAACATAAATATTTAAGGTCTTTCTCCTTAGTTATCCCACTAGCATTAGTAGTTGGCTTTTTAAGGGGCAGATCATGGCAACTTGTGGCAGAACTGAGTAAAGAGTCTCTCTCTGAATGAGGGACGTCAACAGTGGGAGAGATGCCTTACTGTTAGGTGGGTGGACAGCAAGATTCCTCCCCAAATTCATTACTATCCAGGGAAGTAAGTTTAGTGACACAGAGCCATGGATAAGCTGAAAATGCAGGAAGTTCCAATTAATAATTTTCCAACACCAGATACCCAGCCAGTGGCATGCTGGGAATCTGCCCCGGAAGGGAAGAAGCTGCGCACACTTAAATAAATTCAGACAGTGGTGGTGAGCACTTGGTGGAGCCTGGGCATGGGACTCTAATGCTCCAGGGCTGTGGCAGCAGCAGGAACTGAGGATGATTTTAATACACACAGATTGGAGTCCACTGAATCCTATCCCACAAAGAAACGGGGTGGCTCTGCCATTTTCAAACATCCCAGAGGGCCTTACCGAAACCACTTCATGAACTGTGAACCCAAAATCACCAGATACAGACCAAAATAAGAAGTGCAGTCTGGAGGTGGGGCTCCAGATACCCAGTGTTTTGACTGTCTGCACTGGGGTCTGTGTAGGCCTGGCGGACCCTCCCTACTCTTCTGAAAACTTCCCTTTAGAGGCTTCCTGCCCACACCGTTTCATGCCTGATCTGCGGGTGGAGTCAGTGTCCAGGATTCTGCTCAATAGGACTTAACACCCTAGGGGGGGTTAGGTCTTCAGGTCCAACAGATACTGCCTGAAACTCTCAGGCCGGACAGAGGCTAACTTCAGCCTCATGGACCTATGAATCAAAGGGGCAGCCTGGATCCAGTGCTTTTCTCTACTTTCAGACCCTGACTTCTGTAAACAGAAGAGGTCCCATAGGTCCTAGGCACTCCAAGTGGGACTGGGCTTCCATGCCCCTAGTGGTTGCATTTGAGACCTCTACAGACACTGGTCTAGCTGGGCTGGTATCTCCTGCACTCCTGCCTTGCTACAGTTGTGACTGCCCCAGCATATCATCTCTTGGGGCAAGTGAGGACCTCAAGACACCCAAGAGTGGGGCGATAATGGTCCCAGGTGTGCTTAGTTCAGGCCTGCCACTCTCCTTGGAACACCAAGAATCCTTTACAGCTGCATCAGAATCAACAAGATTCCCAGTAGCTCCTGAGTCCCCAGCTGAAGTGGGACAAGAGTTTAGGCAGGCAGACACTAACCTGACCAAGAATGCTATTCAGGTGGCCCTGAAGTCTGTTCTCACAGGAAGCAAGGAAGGTGAATGTTTGCAACCCCTAACAGGAGAAAATTACAGGAAGCCTCCTGAGAGTCTCGGTGTCAGCTGAGATCACCAAATTCATTCCCTCCAACAAAATCAATTGGGAAGGGACTCCACCTAGAAGTCAGCTATGAACACATACCCCTACAGTACATTTTAACTGCAGCAGTAATAATTCACAACCTTTCCAACTCCCCCCCCCCCGCTTTTTTTCTCTGTTGTTGTTCTTGGAATTGTTGTTCTTTATTGTATGTATTGTTTTGTTTGTGTATATGGTTGATTTTTTTTTCTAAAGAGAGAGATAGAGAGAGAAAGAAAGAAATAGAGAGAATCAATTTTTATTTAGTTTTTCACATGGCCTTCATTGCTCGGACACCTCACTGTGTATGTGGTGCCGGGGTTTGAACTCATGTCCATGCACATGCCAGGTAAGCACCGTAACCGCTGAGCCACCGCTTTAGCCCCTGGTTGGCTGATTTTTATTGCCATTGTGATTTGTTGTATTTGACTGTTGTGTCCATATTTCTGGGGTTCAACCTGTGGTGGTCTGCAATATTGCAAACCAGTTCTCAGTCTCTTTGGGCTGAAATGATCCCCAGTCTTTACTATCTCTTCTTCCCTTTACTCTGTCAATTCCTAAACTATATTCTGATCTCTCTCATCCTCCCTTAAAGTCATTACCCCATTCTCACTCCATTTCTATCTTTTCCTTATTTCTAGCAGAATAGCCTACATCATCTCTATTATCTTGTAGCTTTATATCCTAATTCACAAGCTCCACACTACCTGCCTATCTCATTCCCTTTGCTCTCGAGAATTTTTTTTCTTTTCCCTATCCTGCAGAGGTCCTGCATAGCTAAAGAATTAGTCAAAAGCATCAAGAGAGAACCCACAGAATGAGAGAAAATATTTGCCTGCTACACCTGAGACAGAGGGCTTATATCCAGGATATACAAAGAACTAAAAAGACTGAGCACCAAACCACAAATAATCCAATCAATAAATGG
The DNA here is from genome assembly GCA_004027875.1 of Aplodontia rufa. Classification (NCBI taxonomy): domain Eukaryota; kingdom Metazoa; phylum Chordata; class Mammalia; order Rodentia; family Aplodontiidae; genus Aplodontia; species Aplodontia rufa. Next base: position 28,758 of record PVKS010012700.1, read on the forward strand.
GCTAGGGAGCCAAATAGAAATTTCTCAACAGAGGAAGTCCAAAAAGCCCATAAATATATGAGAAAATGCTCTACATCACTAGCAATCAGAGAAATGCAAATCAAAACTTCACTGAGATTCCACCTCACTCCTGTCAGAGTAGCAGAAATGAAGAATACAAATAATGACATGCTGGAGGGGTTGTGGGAAGACAGGAACACTTTCACACTGTTGGTGGGATTGTAAGCTTGTACAGTCACTCTGGAAAGCAGTGTGGAGTCTCCTCAAAAAACTGGGGCTGGAACCACCTTAATGACCCAGCAATACATCCACTCCTGGGTATTTTCCCAAGTGCTAGAATTGGCATATTACAGAGATACAGCTTCAACAAAGTTTATAGTGGCTCAATTTACTATATAGCTAAACTATGGAACCAACCCAGATGCCCCTCACTCGACAAGTGGATTCAAAAACTGTAGTACATATATACAATGGAATTCTACTCTGCTGTTAGAGAGAACGGATATCATGGCATTTGCAGCCAAATGGATGGCGATGGAAAAAATTATGCTAAGTAAAATATCCCAAACTCAGAGACTCATGGGCCAAATGTTTTCTCATATGTGGAAGCTAGAATACAATCGGAAACAGACTGAAAGTATGCTAAGCTAATAATAACCTCAACATGGGTGAATTTTTACATGAACGGGGGAACCTTGCCTATGATGCTGGGAGATGAAGGCAGGGGGCAGGGAGGGCAGATGGGAATAAGAGGGATATCAAGGCAGCTGAAAGGAGGGAGTAGGGGAGCAGTTATCAACCCAATAGGGAATTTCGACTTCCACAAGAAGCCCAACTAACAAGGGGGTAAAGTAGAGGAAACATGGGATGGGGGTAACCAAATGGGGGAAATCATGAACTGGCATCAACCTTGGCTAGCTCTGTCATTATGCATATGATCATGATTATGTGGCAATGATTTCTTCCTCTATGTATGACTATGTTGAATAAATTTTAAAAATTTTAATTTAATAAAATTTTTAAGAACTCAAAAAAAATAAAGGATTGAATGATGATGTAGTAAGTCCATCCATAGTTTCCAATGCCTCCTCTACTGCCTTCAGCTGAGCTCCTCCTAACAGTACTGAGGGCATCAAAAAATTATGTATCACCTGCAATAAATTTTCAGTGTCACCCAAGAATAGTTGAGACTGTGTTTTGTTTTGTTTGTTTTGTTTTCTCTTTCTTTCTTTTTTCTGGTATCAGGAATTATACCAGGGGCACTTAATCACTGAATCACATCCCTAATCCTTTTTATATTTTACTTTCAGACAGTGCTTGGGAGGCTGAGGCAGGAGAATTGCAAGTTCAAAGTCAACTACAGCAACCTAGTGAGGCCCTAAGCAAATTAGCGAGACACTGTCTCAAAATGAAAAATAAAATGGGCTAGGGATGTGGCTCAGTGGTTAAGCACCCCTGGGTTCAATCCCTGGGAAAGGGAAAAAAAAAAGAGAGAGAGAGAGAGAAGGGAAGGGGAAGGGGAAAGGGAAGGGGAAGGGAAGAAAGGAAAGAAAATACAAGGTACAGATTTGGGACAAAAAGATAATAAATTCGTCACAATGTGCACCAATAAGAAAAGTACCCACATTCTTGTCTACTTTAACCAAGAAAAATTGATTCAGGTAAAATGGTACCTCTTCAACTGCACAACTAACATTACTTAACAATGTAAATTTAGCAAGGCGCATCCCTGTAATCTCAGTGACTTGGGAGGCTGAGGCAGGAGAATCATAGGTTCAAAGGCAACCTCAGCTATTTGGTGAAGCCCAGGCAACTTAGCAAGACCCTGTCTCAAAATAAAAATTGAAAAAGCACTGGGATTGTGGCTCTGTGCTTAAGAACCCCTGGGTTCAATTCCTGGTACCAAAAAAAATAATAATAATAATAAAGTTTACTTATAAACAAAAATCAAAACAATGTAAATTTATAACACTAGCCTGGTAGAGTGTTGCACCAATGTAATCCCAGTGAATCAGGAGGCTGAGGAGGAGGACCCAGGTTGGTGACTAGCCCTAGCAACTTAGTGAGGCCAACCTCAAAAAGTGATAATTTTTATTTGAGACCAAAAAATATGTTTATTATTTTTTCCTTATTTTGAAAGAGGACTAAGAATGTATCTCATTGGTAAAGATCCCATGAGTTCACTCTCCAGTACTAACTAGTTAATTAATTTGAAATGATAAGAAAATCATTTCACTGGAGAGTTTTACAAATGATCTCTGAAACAAGATAATTTAATAAACCATTATCAAACAACCTTCTGTAGCAAAAACTACTCCATTAGTATAAAAAACATAAATCCATGTAGGCACTCTTTCTTTACTCAAGTTTTAAGGTGTTATGGTTTGAACCTGCAATGTCCCCAGTGTCTCAGGTATTGACAGTACATCCCCCGATGCAGCAATGTTCAGAGATGAGACTTTTAAGAAATGATGGATCACTGGGGTTCTAATCTCATTAGTGGAATAGTTCATTTGATGAATTAATAATCTGAACGCATTTACTAGGATGTGTTAGAAACTGTAGAAGGCGAGTCTTACTTGCAAGAAGTAGGTCATTATGGATGTGCCCTAGAAGGGTGTTTCTTGTCCCAGGATCCTTCCTCCTCCTCCCACCCCACTCCCTCTCTTTCTCTCCTCTCTCTTCTCTCCCTCACACCCTCCATGCCCCCTCTGCTTCCAGCTGTCATGAGCAGCTTCCATGTACCGTGCCCTCTGCCGTAACATTCTGCTTCCCCTCAATTCCAAAGCCAGCCAACCATGGACTGAAACCTCTGGAAGTATGAGCCAAAATAAATGTTTCCTTCTTTAAGCTGTTCATGTCAGGTATTTTGCTACTACAAAATAGTACTACAAAAAACTGACTGGCACATAGGCTTCTAGTTTCTGTGTAATTAGGTGATTAAAAAAGAAGCAGAAAAATAACTAAGATTAGTACATGAGGTATTAAACTGACACTAAGTAGAACATTTGCCTCAGGAAAGGCCAGTCCTTGGCGGACACTCAGGTATAGAAGCCTACAAATCAGTCTTAAAATGTTACAACTTATAAGGTCAAAGACTTATAAAAGTTTATAAATATAGATTAAACCTTTTTGACTAAAAGAAAATCAACATCCTAAGAAGAAATCTTTGAACTAAAGACCAAATCTTAGAATGTTCATACTTGGCTTAATTTCAAAGTAGTAACTCTACTCTAAATAGTTCCATGGATCTGCTTACTTGGAAATCAAGTTTCTTTGCCCCACTTAGTGCATTATGAAGTACCAAAATCCAATCTCTTTCACATGGCTCACAAGATTTTGAATTTTCTTTGCTTTTTATGGCACTAGGGATTGAACCCAAGGAGTCCTCTACCACTGAGCTACATCCCCAGTTCTTTTTGTTTTGAGACAGCTTCTCACTATGTTGCTGAGACTGGTCTGGTCTCAAACTTGCAATCCTCCTGCCTCAGTCTCCCAAATCAACAGAATTATAGACATATGTCACCACACCTTTATAAATCTCAAGTTTTATTATCTATAAAATGAGTAATATAGTATCAATCTCAAAGACTTTAAAAGGATTAAAAATTACTAGTACCATGTATATGAGCTTAAGTATGCATTTAGGCATGTGTGCTACTATGTAAGAAATTCTGTGTGTGTGTGTGTGTGTGTGTGTATACATATGACTTAAAAAGCCTCACTTAGTATGTTAGGAGCTTTATAATATTATTTTAAAAATTAAATTATTGGGTCTGGTACAGTGGCTCAGTAGTTTTGGTGCTTGCCTGGCATGTGCAAGTACCCAGGTTCAGTCCCCAGTATCACATACATGACTAAGCATCTGAGAAACAGAAAGCTGATAAAAAACTAAATGAAACTGATTCTTTCTCTTTCTCTCTCTCTGTCTCACTCCCTCCTTCTCTCTTTAAAAAAAAATCAAATTACTAATTAATGATGGTGGGAATTAAACTCAGGGGAAGCACTCTACCTCTGAGCTATACCCCAGCCCTATTAACTACTTCTGAATACATACATAATTATTTACAAAATTTGGAACTTTTCAGATTTAAAATCATTAAATTACGACTGGAGCAGTAGCTCAGTGGTAAAGCACTTGCATGAAATGCACAAGGATCTGGGTTTAAACCCCACCACCACATACATATGTCAGAAAAACAAAAAACAGATGAAAATCTACATAAAATTTATTCTTTCTTTCTCTCCCTCTCTCTCTCTTAAAAAATAAAATACAATCACTAAATTGCAACTTGAAGCAACTGACTCAAGTTTAAGAGTCATCCAAGTAGAAATCCTTTCAACATACCATTCGTCATTCATACAACTTTATAGAAATAAATTTCAAATTCTATGAGGGTACAAAACAAAATAGTAAATGATCCTCCTTTAAGGATTACTTTTCAAAACTACCTACTTGAGCGAAGATATATCATTAAATTATTCCTCTAAAACATATTCCCTGCTGGGGATGTGGTTCAGTGGTAAGAGTGCTTGCCTGGCAAACATAAGGCCTTGGGTTTGATTCCCAGCACCACACACACATACACACACACAAAAACAAACCATGTTCCCTCTGCCAGACATGGGTATACACTTGGGAGACTGAGGCAGAAGGATAACAAATACAAGGCCAATCTCAGAAATTTAATGACAGCCTCTGCAACTTAGCAAGACCCTATCTCAAAACAAAAAATAAAAAGGAATAGAAATGTTGTGGTTCATTGGTAAAGTGCACCTAGGTTCAATCCCCAGTACCTAAAAAAATAAATACATAAAAACATATTCCCTTCCCTCAAACACAGAATTCATTATGGATGATCAGTTAAGTGTTGAATAAAAGGATTTGATGAATGATTGGACAGTTTGTAATTAACATTCATGCTGGAGGTACAGTTCAGTGGTAAAGTGCAAGTCTAGTATGTACAAAGCTCTGGGTTCAATCCCTTGTAGCAAAAAATAAAATAAAACATTCATAAACCAAAACCAAACTTGAACCCAAAACTAAATAATTCACTGTGAGTTTAACTCTATTTTATTATGGACAAGCAATATAATTTATTAACAGGAAAATTGAAATCATTCATATACATTCCTTAATATTCCATGAAAATGCTTCAAACAAGTTTCAGCTGCTACCTCAATAAATACTGATCATAGTACTAAAACAATCACTTAATCTGTGTCTAATACAGTCAGGTCCAAAGAATTCAGCCAACAAGTGCACCAAGACTGGTACCCCTTGTGGCTCTCAAAGGAGAAATATGTAAAAAGAACCTCAAATTTTCTTGCTGTGACATACAAAATGTTATATATATTCATATATATGTATATAGTACAATCCCCACTCACTTTACATAGTACTTTACAATTCATAAACATTTTAATGGAAAGTATCTTATTTGGGCATCATGACAACTTGTAAGGCAAACATGAGAACTCCCATTTAATTGATCAAGGGACAACCAAGATCAAGGGACATATCCAAGGTAACAAGGATAACCTGATTATTAGGTCAACTCTCTAAAGATAGTTTATGCTGGTACCCACCCCCCAAAAAAAGAGAGAGTTCAATTCCTAAAAAAGTTAGTTGTTGTTTTGGAGGGGGTGATTACCAAGGAGTGAACCCAGGGAGCTTAACCACTGGGTCACATTCCCAGTGATTTGTTTTTTTATTTTGAGACCAGGTCTCACTAAGTTGCTGAGGCTGGCTTTGAATTTCCAATACTCCTGCCTCAGCCTCCCAAATTGCTGGGATTACAGGCATGCAACACCACGCCCAGCTATTTCTTTTTTTTTAAACAAATGTGCTATGGCCAGCCACAAAGGTGAATGCCTATAATCCCAGGAGGCAGAGGCAGGAGGATCTCAAGTTTGGAGACCAGCCTCAGCAATTTAGTGAGACCCTATCTCAAAATAAAAATAAAAAAGGTCTGCAGGTGTAGTTCAGTGGTAGAACACCCCTGAGTTAAATCCCCAGTACCACAAAAACAAACAAACAAAAAAAACCAAATGTGCTATGAATCCTCAAAGGCAAGACAGTAGGAAAGTACCAGGTTAAAAGAATATTAGTGGGGGCTGGAGCGGTGGCTCAGCGGTTGAGGCACTTGCCTGGCATACGCAAGAATGCAAGTTCAAACCCCAGCAGCCTGTACACAGCAAAGTCTTGGAGAACAAAGGCCACATGAAAAACTGAAAAAAATTGATTCTCTCTTCTCACTGTCCCTCTCTCTTTAAAAAAAAAAAAAAAAAAAAAAAGATATTAGGGAGCTGGAACAGAATGTTGGTTCACCAGTTATGGCACTTGCCTGGCATGCACAAGTACGAGAGTTCGAACCCCAGCACCACATACAACAAAGTGTCTGGGGCAATGCAAGTCATTTGAAAAATTAAATAATAAAAACTGATTTTCTCTGTCTCTCCCTCTCTCTTTAAAAAATAAAAAAATTAGGATCTGAATCCCACTCTATAATTTTCTATCTGCATAAACCAGATAATTTACTTAACTTCTCAGTGTCTCTGTCTTCCCATCTGGAAAACAATAGTAATAGTATCTATCTTGCAGGGTTGTTATGAAGAGTAAATGAGAAAAGAAGTGTAAAGGGCATCCTTGCAAAATATTTAGGTTAGAATAGGTGCTTACTAAATAAAGGCAACTATTTTTATTACTTTCCTTTATCTCTGGGTCTTGGCCATCTTGTATATAATAAAGTGAAATAGAATTACTGGTGAGATCTTTTTAATTCTAAAAGACTACTACTTATCTAGAGAAAAGTGAGTCCTTTTTTTTTTCTTTTTGAGAGTCAATTTTATTTTTTTCAATCTGGTTTTTGTTTTTCCGACACCTGGTTGTATATGTGGTGCTGGAGATGGAACCTGGGTCCTCAAGCATGCCAGGCAAGCACTCTGCTGCTGAGCCACCTCTCCAGTTCAAGCTATTTTTATATTAAGAAATTCTGAATTTTCTAAAAGTTAAAAAAAAAAAAGAAAGAAAGAAAGAAAAGAAATTCTGTATTTTCTAAAAGTGACCCACACCTGCCTCAATCTGATTCTGAACTTAACAGGATCTGGGCCTGGTGGCACATGCCTGTAATCCCTGCCACTTGAGAGGCTAACAAGGGGGATTGCAAGTTCTCCAACTTCTCCAGCCTCAACAATGTAGCAAGAGACCCTGTCTCAAAATAAAGAAAACTGGCTAGGGATGTAACTCAGTGGAAAAGTACCCCTGCACTCAATCTCTAGTACCACACACACATATAAAAAAAGACTTAACAGGGCCTAGAGCAGTGGCTCGGAGGTTGTGGCACTTGCCCAGCATGCACGAGTACATGGGTTCAAACACCAGCACCCACATATGCAAATAAGTGTTAGAGCAGCAAAAGCCATGTGAAAAACTCAATAAATCGATTCTCTCTGTATCTTTCACTGTCCTTCTCTCTTTAGAGAAAAAAAAAAAAGACTTAACAGGCAGTGTGTTCACTAAAGACAGTGTAATTTTGGGTTGGAGCAGTGGCTCAGCAGTTACAGCGTTTGCCTGGCATGCACAGAGACACGGGTTCGAACCCCAGCACCATGTACACAACGAAGTGTTAGAGCAATGAAAGCTACATGAAAAACTAAATAAAAATTCTTTCTCTCTCTCACACTGTCCCTTTCTCTTAAAAATAAATTAAAAAAAAAAAAAACAGGAAAGAAAGTGTAATTTAACCAGGCACTGGGGTACATGCCTGTAATCTCAGCTACTCAGGAGACTGAGGCAGAAGGATCTTAAGTTCAAGACCAGCCTGGCCATCTTAGGGAGACCCTCTCTCAAAAGAAAATAACAAAAGCACTAGGCATGTAGCTCAGTTGGTAGAGTACTCAAGGGTTCAATCCCAGTATGGGGGGGAAAAAGTGTAACTTACCAATAGCTTTGCAGCTTGAACACGAACCACCCAAGAGCCATCACTGACCATGTGGCAGATTTTTCCAAATGCATCATCAACTAAACGAATTTCTTCATTAGAAGAGGGGATTGGGACAATGCTAGATTAAAAGAACAGGAAAAAAAAAAAAAAAAACATATGACAAAACATGAACCCAAGGCTGCAAATTCAAAAAACTAAGAATGACCAATGAAAACTGGGAAACAAGGGAATGATAACTGAATAGTTCCAATCATAGAATGATGAAATACATTTCAACACAAACAAATCAATCTGGGAGTATGAACCAACCCTTTTATTTCACTGCAAATTTTATTTCAGTACCATAAATAAATGTGTATAACCTACCAAAGGCTCAAAGATTCATGAGGAAACCAAGAACCTGGGGATGGGGGTATAGCTCAGTTGTAGAACACATGCCTCGCATGGTAAGGTCTTGTGTTCACTCCCTAGCACCACCACACAAAGAAAAAAAAAGAATCCAAAAATCTAGAGTATTTTGCAGCCTCAACGGTATTATCACCTATAATGAACTACTATAAATATGACTGACCTCCGAGTAAATCAATATAAAATACACTTGCAAATCTACTTCTAAAACAAGAGGCAGTTTCCATTGTGTGTGTGTGTGTGTACATGTGTCCTAAAAATACATAATGTTGCCTACCACTATAGGTTTATTAAACCATTCTAGTTTTCAGATTTTGGGAGATGGTTTAATGAAAAGAAAAAAAAAAAAGAAAACTCTTCTTTCCATAAGCAGGAGTTCTTGTATAAATGGAATAAATAATCTTTGTCTTCCCACTTCAAAGAATCACTGAGAATCAACTATTTAGAAACATTTTTAACCAAGAAAACACCATATAAGGGATCATTATTCTCAAACTCGCATGGAGTCTTCAGTTGGCATTTGGCCCCAACAAAACTAAATTAAAGGGGTCCCAAACAATATTAATGATTAACCCCCATAAAGCTCAAACACTTGAGAAAAAGTCTAGCCTCTTCAATCACAGATAAGGATTGATTGAGACCCAAAAAGGTGAAGTATCTTTCCTAAGGAATACAGACCAGACATCCTTGATTTGGCAGGGCTTGTGCTTTCCCCCTATTTCATAATCCCTTCCAGAAATCCACCAACATTCCTTTTCTGGAGGAGAGAAAATGGTTTAGCAATGAATAGAAGTCAGCTTACGCCCACACTGACCTTTCTGGATAGAGCTGACTGATAACCCAGATAAGCTGGACTGCAGCACTGCGTACTTGTTCGTAGTCATCAGAAAGCAATTTACAGGCCTGCAAAGAATTCCAAAAGTATATCAGTTCTGTGTCCTCCTAGGTGATATTCAAACATTTTAAAATGAAGATATGGTGACTGGATAAGGATGTCAATCAAAACTTGTAGATGGTTTAACTTCTTGAACCTTTGCCCACGAAAGAAACCTCTGTCAGCTTCTCTGTACATCCTACCACTCCGTATCTGAAAGCAGAACCACAAATGAACAAGTACCTAGAATTGTACCAAACCTAGCAGAACCTGCTAGGAGCCCATAGTACTGCTTTCACAGGCTCACATATCAAAGGTGGGTTTTTAATCCCCTGTATATAAAATCAAAGCACACATTTCTGTTTATTTTAGTTTGACATCACTGTCTTCTGTTTCAACCAACTCACTCTTCCTGGGTATCCCCATGTCCCCAAGATGTGACGATGGCTCCAAGTATCTACCATCAGCTCAAATTTCTCCTGAGCTCCAAACCTTTATTACTACCTATGACCTAGGACTCTCTTCATGGATATCCCACCAACCTTTGAAACTTAACACAACCAAAACTGAACTAATTCTGGAACCAAATTCTACCTTACATTTTAAATCCTCCACTATCACTCCATCTTCATTCCCTTGAGGTTCTCATCATTGGCTGCCTACATTACTGACAGTCCTATGCCATTAAATATTTGAATCAGCTGACTATCTTTATTCTGCGTCCTTACTCTCCTAATTTCCTTTAGTTGATTTCCCATTGATTTCCTAGGGTGAAAAGAAATGGTCATACAAGCATGCTGAACCCATTCCACTTCATCTTGTAAAAGAATTAATACGGTATGCACATTAGTCACAGGGGCTTGGTTATTTATAATTTTCCCTGAAAGATAAAATCATTCTTGGTAAACAAACAAAATCTGATCATAGAGTGTGGATTTAGACTGCATATCACTATATTAATTCCATTATTCTGCAAGAGAAATACCACCTTTTAAGGTCTTTTGGTTAGGCTGTCAATCAGCTTCTCCACAAAATGATTATACCATTATTTATCCGTACTACATTCATGTAACATCTTTCCAAATGATCTCATGGCTTGGTCACCCTCCTCCAGAAACTCTAGTTCATCAAGTGTGGTGTCCAGAAATGACTTCCTATACAGCCCACCCAAAGAGAGATCAGTAAGATGACCACTTTCCTTATTCTAAACATTATACTTTTCATCATACACTGTGGTATTCATATTGAGCCACCTAAATCCTCCTAGAAGTCCTTTTCACATCTGTTAGTGCTACTCAATACATATTCCACATTCTCTTCCTCATAAGGATATTTTGGATATGACTGCACATTTATCCCAATTAACATGGCCACTGTTAGCCAACTGAAGTCCTTATGTTTTCAAACTTTGAGAACAGGTTTGCCATCCCCCAGCTTCATGATCCTCCTCCCTTGTCAGGCTGGAATCATTTAAGGTAAAGTACCTGATTATAAATTGTTTGGTGTAATTTCAGTCCTCTTTCATGGAGCTGTAACTAGATTTAAAAAAAGACAGTTTATTTGTGGAAAAGATTAAGATTTCCAAAGTCTCCCACAATCTCACATTTCCCCACATTATATCAGAGTAATATGGTTTCTTTTAGGCAAAATCAGAACCATAGAAATAAGAAACCTAGTCCAAGATTTTTTAGAACAAGGTAGTATTAGAAAAAAGTGAAATGATAATTTTAAACAAGCTAAGAGGGGCTGGAGTGGTGGCTCAGCGGTTACAGCGCTTGTCAGGCACGTACGAGTACACGAGTTTAAACCACAGCACCACGTACACAATGAAGCCTCGGAGCAATGAAAGCCACCTGAAAAACTAAATAAAAATTCTCTCTCTCACTGTCCCTCTTTCTTAAAAAAAAAAAAAAAAAAACAAGCTAAGAGAGGGTTAAAGGTGTAGATCAGTGGTACAGCATTCCCAAAGCCCTGGGCAAAAACAAAACCTAACAAAAAGGAAACCATCCCCAATACCATCCCCAATTAGTTTCCAATATAATCCTGTTTACCATGGCTTTTATAGCTGCTGTTCTAACACGTGGATCTTGGTCACTGAAATAATCCCCTATAATCTTCTGAACATCTCTGGAAGTTAGGCCTTCTGCATCTTTTGTGATACTTTTCTCCAAAGAGCCAAGATTGCCCAGTAATTGCAGGCACTTATTTCTTACACCATGAGAGGTATCTGTCAAGTGCTAGAAAAAGAAAAGAGGGAACAAAAGAACACAATTAAGAGATCTTTAAAAATGAACAAATAAACTGGGTATGGTGGCATATGCCTATAATCCCAGGGTCTGGGGGAGGGGGAATGAGGTAGGAGGATCAAAAGTTCTAAGCCAGCTTCAGCAACTTAGGTCCTGAGCAACTTAGTAAGACTCTGTCTAAAAATAAAAAATGGACTGGGCATGTGGCTGAGTGTCGTCCAAATCCTGGTACGAAAAAAAAAAAAAGAGTTGGGTGTGGTGTAGCTCAGTTGTAGGGTGCTTGCCTAACAAGCATGAGATCCTACGTTCCATCCCCAGCACCATCAAAAAAATAAATAACATTTAAAAATTTAAAAAAAAAAGAAACCAAACACTGCATCAACTTCAGGGATGATTTTAATCATTATATTCTCACCAGTCTATCTAGTATCATGTGCCTTGAATGTTCATCTTTCCCAAATACACATTAGTCTTTAGAAAATAGTAATCCCATTTTTTTTTTTATCTTTATATCCCTAATGGCCAGCATTTTGCCTTGTACAACAGAGTAGATACTTTAGAATTTGTGTCTGGCAGAGCATGGTGGCACATGCCTGTATCCCAGTGACTCAGAAGGTTGGGGCAAAAAGATCAAAAGTTTGAGGCCAGGGCTGGAGCAGTGGCTCAACAATTGGAGCTTGGCACGCGCAAGGACCCAGGTTCAAACCCCAGCACCACACACAACTGTCAGAGAAACAAAGGCCAGATGAAAAAATAAAGTTGGTTCTCTCTCACACACGCCCCCCCCTCTTTAAAAAAACAACAACAATAACAAAAAAAAAAAAAAGTTTGAGGCCAGCCTAAGTAACTTAGCAAAACCCTGTCTCAAAATTAAAAAATCAGAAGGGCCTGGAATGTAGGCTCAGTGGTAAGCACCTCTGGGTTCAAGTCCCAGTACCAAATTAAACAAAAAATAAAGTTAACTTTTGTGTCTGAATTATATTTTATTTGCTATCAAACTTTAAGATAAAATGTATAAAAATTTAAAACTCTTAATATACATACAGAAATACGCAAAACTCTTAAGTGTACAGCTCAATGAATTTTCACAAAGCAAATATACACAAAAATATCCAGGTGAAGAAACGGAACATAGCAGGGCATGGTAGCACATGCTACTGGGGAGGCTAAGGCAAGAGGATCCCAAAGTTCAAGGTCAGCCTTAGCAACTCAGCAAGACTGTATCTCAAAATAAATAAAATTAAAAAGGGGCTAGGGATGTAGCCTATTGGTAGAGCACCCTGGGTTTAATCCCTAGTACCAAAGGTCAGTGATCAGGAGGAATAATAGAATGTGACTAAAGGTTCAGAAACCACCATCATGCCTCCTCCCAGCAACAACCCCACCAACATCTCCACTATCACCAAACTTGGTCACATAGGGGGCTGGAGTGGTGGCTCAGTGGTTACGGTGCTTGCCTGGCATATGCAAGTAACGTGAGTTCACATACACAATGAAGTCTTAAAGCAATAAAGCCACATGAAAAACTAAATAAAAAATTGTTTCTCTCTCTCTCACTGTCCCTCTCTCTTTAAAAAAGAAAAAAAGAAAAAGATGAGCCTGGAATATCTTACTGTATCAAAAAGAAAGAAAATATTCAAGGAACAAGACAGAGAAGTCAAAAGGACATACATACTAGCTTAAAGAGGTACCCAACTGGCCAAATTAGAAAATATAAACACCAAAATGAAAGATAGTAATATGTTACAATCCATTGATTAAGAAAACTATGAGAAAAAATTTTAAAAAAATAAAATAAAATAAAACAAGAAAACTATGAGGGCTGGAGCAGTGGCTCAGCAGTTATAAAGCTTAACTGGCATATATGAGGACACAGGTTTGAACCCCAGCACCATGTACACAACAAGAAGTATCAGAGCAATGAAAACCACATGAAAAAATGAATAAGGCTGATAGTGTCTTTCATTCTCTATCACTGTCCCTCTATTTTAAAAATATAATAAAACTATGAGTACATAACTGACATAAATTGAAAGTTTGATGATAGAATATTTAGTTTCAAAGTACCTCCCTGCAAAATACTTATTAATTTAAATAGGAAAAAATAACTTTACAGTGAAGAAGCCTGACAAATACCATATCAACCAACAACCAAAGTAAACATTATCAGTAGCAGAACAATTCAAAATGGTGTATCACCTAACAGAATGTAATAACAACCACTCACATATTTGACATTATTGCCAAAGATGGATAATCTAAATCTAACCAAGAGAAAACATTAGACAAACACAAATTCAGAGTGGTTCTACAAAATAAATGTCCCATAATTTTCAAAGTGTCAAGGTCATCAAATTAAGGAAACATTCAGGCATTATTCCAAATCATAAGAGATTACTGAGATATGGTGACTAAAATACAACATGTAATCATGAATTGAATCATCTTCTATAAAGAACATTATTGACAACAAATGGTGACATATGAATAGAGTTTGAGGATTAGACAGTAATAATAGGTTACTGTTAATGTTCTGATTTTAATGGTTGCATTGAGGTTAGGGAAAAAGCTATTTTGTTTATAGGATCATGCACTAAAGTATTCAAGAATAATGAGGCACCAAGTTAGCAACTTTCTTTCAAATGGTTCACAGAAAACAAAGTTCTTTTTTACAATACTGGCAATTTAGCTATGAATTTGAGATTTTTTCAAACAAAAATTAAATTTTATAAACAAGCAAAAAAAATTTTTTAAAGCATACTGTTTCATAAACATTGAAAAAGCATTGCATTGTCCCTAAGAAAAAGTGTACTCTAAGACCATAAAAAGAAAGGAGCAGCTGTGGAAGACCACACAGGTGCAGGGAATACCTTCAGCAAGTACAGGAAGCTTTGCAGAGAAAGTGGATGTCATGAGTTATTCCACTGGCACAGTGGAATGAGTACATAAGGGAAACAGACAAATCTAGGTTTGATTACTGGCCCTGCCACTTAGGATCTATGTGATCTTAACCAATCCCCTTAAACTTAATTATAAAAATTTGTAAAAGCAGGAATAATATCCCATACCATAAAATTTTATGGTAAATGGACTAAGTTAACTTACTTTTAATTATTTTATGTAAAATCAGCTAATAGCAGCTGGGACATAACAGACATTCAATAAGCCTAAGAGTCTAACATAGAAGTTGGCACTTGGTAAGCACTTAAAAAAAAAAAAACGGGGCTGGAGCGGTGGCTCAGAGGTTACAGCGCTTGCCCGGCATGCGCAAGTACATGGGTTCAAACCCCAGCACCCACGTACACAACTATGTGTTGGAGCAATGAAAGCCATGTGAAAAACTCAATAAAAATTGATTCTCTCTGTCTCTGTATCTCTGTCTCGCATTGTCCTTCTCTCTTCAAAAAAAAAAAAAACCTACTTATGAAGGTTAGGAAAAGAATTATGTTATGAGAAAGATGAGCAAGTGATAGCAAGAAAAGAGAATGAAAGCAAAAAACCATGTGGGCTAACTACATGAAATAAGTCTGCAGGGCTGGAACACATAAGCATGAACTACATAGCAACAGCTGTCTAACAAAAGGACCATCATGAAAGGCAGTAAGTTCTTACTAATAGTTCATATCAGAGATGCTTCAGCAGAAGAGTCATGAACTACGTGAGGATACCTAAGCGCTCAGTAAAAGCCACGTCCTATGTGAAGATGAGGTGGGCAGGCAAAATTACAGGTGCAGGGAACAAAGACAATCTCATGGGAAAGCACCTACACAAAGGGGAGGAGGTTCTCGAGTGATAATTTATTATAGAAATGGCTCAATCAAGCACTTTAGCTCAGTTAATTCCTTGCCTCCAAATGATCTAAACTACAAAAATGTGAAACATATACTCTTACGTACCCACAATGTCTTACATATAATAAAGGCTCAAATAATTCATCAAAGTAAGATACTAAAACTGGAAAGTGAATAGAAACTTCCAGTTTGAAGGAGACAAAGAATATGTTTGCCACAGTTAATAAAGAAGTTGCTTGGGGCTGGAGCGGTGGCTCAGCAGGTGGAGCAATTGTCTGGCATGTGCAAGGACCGGGGTTCAAACCCCAGCACCACATACACAACTAAGTGTCAGAGAAACAAAGGCCAAATGGAAAAAATAAATAAAATTGATTCTCTCTTTCCCTCTATCTCTCACTCTATCCCTCTTTTTAAAAAAATAAAAGTTTTTTTAATTGCTTGTTTTTATTTAGTATGGAAGTATCATTTCTAAACTGCTGACTGAATCATCAGCTCCTGAAAGTTGCCACCACTGTTACAAATTCTATATTGGATTTTCAAACAAATTAAAACCTTCTAGCTTCTACTAAGGTAACCAAGCAACAATGACGCATAATTGGCCTATTACCACACACTAAATCTTAGCCCATAAGAGAATCTAAATCACACCTTCAGGGCAACAATCACAATTTTATTGTATCCTTCCCCTACAGGTCACTTCTTACATCACAGTTATCATCATTAAGAACTTCCCAGTGTCTACAGATGCTATTTTGGTGTTGTACACTTTTATCAGGCTATTAAAGTGCCATCATTTTTTATATTAATGGAGGGAGAAAGCAAATCACATCTCCAATAGTAAGACCAATCTTTGTCAAAAATAAAAAAACTAAACCAACCAGTATAAAACTTTTCCTACAGAAAAAAAAAATCAATGGTTAAATATATAAAGAAGAGATGACAATGGAGTTAAACAAGACAAAAACAACTGACTCATTCTGTTTCATCATGGATTTTTTTTTTTTAAGAGGGAAAGTGAGAGAGAGAAAGAGTCAATATATTGATAGTTTTTCATTTGGTTTTCATTGCTCTGACAACTGGTTGTATATGTGGTGCTGGGGTTTGAACTCAAGTCTTCGTACATGCCGGGTAAGCACCGTAACCACTGAACCACCACTCCAGCACCTTAACATAGATTATTTTTAAGCACAAATAAGAATTTAGTATACTCTGTATGCAAATGATTCTAATGGATAACTTAACAAACCACACATAATATTTGTTGGGATAGAATTTTACATACGCTAAAAATGGTTTATTAGCCAGCCACAGTGGTGTGCATGTATATAATCCCAGCAACTCTGAAGGCTGAATCAGGAGGATCACAAATTCAATGCCAGCCTGGGCAACTTAGTGAGACCTGTCTAGGGTCCAGATCCTAATTCTAGGGATATAACTCTGTGGTAAAGCACCCTTGGTTCAATCCCCAGTACCTTCAAAATTATAGTTAAAAATTAAAAATAGACCAACGGGGTGTGGGGGAAAGTGCTAGGGAATGAGAAACTGGCCAAATTATATTGTTACATTGCGTGCTTGTAAGAATATGTAACAATAAATCCCATCACTATGTACAACTATAATGAACCAATAAAAATGTGGGGTAAAATATATAATTTGAAACAAAAAATACACTAGGGGTATAGCACCCCCTCAATTCAGTAACTACCGGGTACTTTTGCTATATTATTAAAGGAACCTAAAAGAAATAAAGACTGAAAGAAAAGGAGAGATGGAGACAATTAATCTATAAGTAAGCCTTATAAGGAAAGATAGAAAGATCTTTTCTCTCCCAGAAAAATCTTCACAAATAGAAAACAGAAGACACTCCCAATTTCAATTGTGCAGGTACTACACAAGAAAAGAATAATTTCCTGGCCAAATATGAACCATGCTCAACAGCTTAAAGATTACATTCCCACCAACAGTGTACAAGGAAGGGTTCCTTTTTCTCTACATCTTGCAAACACTTATCTTTTTATCCTTTTTGATACAAGATATTCTAAAGGTTAAAAACATATTTCATTATGTATTTTTTAATTGTTTTGGCTTTTTAGAGCTTTATAGTTACACTCTGTAATTGGGTTCATCTCCACAGACTCATATATGCACGGAATTCGATTTCAGTTCATGTCGTTATATTTTTAATTTAATTTCTTTGATGATTAATGATGAAGTGCAGTTTGTTTGTTGTTGTTGTTTTAAAAAAGAGAGAGGGACAGTAAGAGAGAGACAGAGATAGAGAGAATCAACTTTACTTAGTTCTTCATGTGGCCTTCAATACTCCGAGACTTCGTTGTGTACGTGGTGCTGGGGTTTGAACTTGAGTACTTGCACATGCAAGGCAAGCACTGTAACCGCTGAGCCACCACTCCAGCCCCGAAGTGCAGTGTTTTCATGAACCTGTTGGTCATTAGTATGTTTTGAGAAGTGTCTGTTCAGATCCTTTGCCCATTTCTTAATTGGATTAGTTGGGGTTTTTTTGCTATTGAGTTGAGTTCCTTACATAAAAGATTAATTCTTTATCAGTTGTATGATTTGCAAATATTTTTCCCTCTCTGTGAGTTGTATCTTTCTGTTTATTTTGCTGTGCAGAAGCATTTTTAGCTTGATGTAACAACATTTGTGTATTTCTGCTTTTATTACTTATGCCTTCAAAGGAATCATTGCCCAGACTAATGTCAAGGAGCTCTCCCCTATGTTTTCTCACAAAACTCTTACAGTTTCAGATATTATGTTTTAAGTCTTTAATCCATTTGAGTTGACATCTGTGGTAGTCTAACCAATTTCCCTAGCACACATAAATGAATACACACACTGTCCTTTCCCCATGTGTCACTGTGTTGAAAATCAACAATGTGTTGAAAATCAACTGACCATAAATGTGAGGGTATATTTTTAGGCTTTCTATTCTATTCCATTGGTCAATGTGTCTGTTTTAATGCCAGTTCCATACTGGGGTTGTTTTTGTTTTTTGTTTTCCAGTACTGGGGAGCAAACCCAGACCCTTGCACATGATAGAAAAACACACTGCCACTAAACTACAGGCCCAACCCTGCCATGTTGATGACAATTGCTTTATAAAATGCGTTGAAATCGGGGTGTGCTGCCTCCAGGTTTGTATTTTTTTCCCCTCCTGATACTATGGATTGAACACATGGATGGATGCCTTGTGCATGCTAGGGAAGTGCTCTACTGCAGACTCATATCTCCAGCCTCCTCACCTCTTATTTTTGACATAGGGTATGGCTAAGTTACCCCAGCTGGTCTCAAAATTGCCATCCTCCTGCCTTACCCTCCTAAGTAGCTGGGATTATGAGCATGTGCCACCACATTGAAACCACAGAGTAAAATTTTTAATAGCTTTATTGAGATATAAATCACATACAATGTATGCAATTCATCAAATAAAGATGTATAATTCAATGGGTTTTTAGTATATTCAAATGTATGTATGACCATCACCACAGTCACTTTTCAAACATTTTCATCATTTCAAAAAGACAACCCTTATTAAAAGGACACTCTAGGGCAGAAGCGGTGGCTCAGTGGTTATGGCGCTTGCCTGGCATGTGCAGGGACACAAGTTCAAACCCCAGCACCACGTACATGTCTAAGTATTGGAGCAACAAAAGCCACATGAAAAGCTAAATAAAATTGATTCTCTTTCTCTCTCACTATCCCTCTCTCTTAAAAAAAAAAAAAAGACACACTATTATGGATCTTTCTACTATCAACCTCCTATCCCTCTACTTGACCTAACCCAAAGCAATCACTAACATATTTTATTCACCTATTCTGGAAATTTACTATGAACAGAATAATATAATATGTAGTCTTTTGTGTCTGGCTTTCTTTAAGGAACAACCAAGTTGTACCATGTTCTGAATATTTCATTCCTTTTAATGGCCAAATAATATTCCACTGCATTTTATTTACCAGTTTATCACTTGGTGATCATTTGAGTTAACTTTTAATTATTATGAATTACGCTACCAGAAACATTTATGCAGTGTTATGGTTTAAATGTGAGGTGTCCCTCAAAAGCTTACCTGTGACAATTCGGGAAGGCTGAGGTGAAATGATTGGGTTGTAAAGGCCTTAACCCAATCAGTGAATAATTTGATAGGACTATTCTTTCTCTACTGAATACTACTGGTATCATTGTTGAAAATGAATTGACCAGGGGCTGAAGCGGCCTCAGCAGTTACAGAGCTTGCCTGGCATGCGTGACAACGTGGGTTCAAAGTGTCAGAGCAACGAAAGCCACATAAAAAACTAAATAAAACTGATTTTCTCTTTCTCTCTCTCTCTCTCAATGTTCCTCTCTCTCTTAAAAAGAGAAAAAGAAGGGCTGGAGCAGTGGCTCAGTGGTTACTGTTCTTGGGTGGCATGCATGAGTATGTGAGTTCAAACCCCATCTCCACATACACAACAAAGTGTCTGAAGAAGGAAGGTCACATGAAAAACTAAATAAAAAATTGCTTCTCTCTTTCTTTCTCTCTCTGTCCCCTCTTTCTAAAAAAAGAAAAAAAAAAAGAAAGAAAAATAAAAAGATGAGTTGACCAGTCAAGCGTGGTATCATATGTCTGTAATCCCAGGGGCTTGGGAGGTTGAGATTACAACAACTTAGTGAGGTTTTGTCTCAAAATAAAAAAAATGTGCTGTGGATGTGGCTCAGCTGTTAAGCACCCCTGGGTCCAATCTCCCGTAACACTCCCCACATCAAACAAATGAGTTGACCAAATACACATGGATTTATTTCTTGTCTATCAATTCTATTTCCATGAACTCTATGTCTGTCTTTAAGCAGTAATAATACCGTCTTGATTACTGGTGCCCCATAGTTAAGTTCTGAAATTAGCAAATATAAATTCTCTTATTTTGTTGTTTTTTTTCAAAGTTATTTTAACCCCCTTTAAAGAAAGTTTCAGGGGCTGGAGCAGTAGCTTAGCAGTTGCAGCACTTGCCTCGCATGCACAAGGATGCAGGTTCAAGCCCCAGCACCATGTACACAGCGAGGTGTCAGAGCAAAGAAAGTTACATGAAAAATTAAATAAAATTGGTTCTCTTCTCTCTCTCTCTCTCTCAGTGTCCCTCTCTCTTTAAAAAAAAAAAAAAAGAAAGTTCCATATAGCTTTCAGAATATAAGTTTTAAGTTTTATGCTTTTTTTTCCCTTTTAAGTGTAGTACTAGGGACTGAATTCAAGGCCCTGTACATCCCCAGCCCCTTTTACTTTTTATTTTGAGACAGTGTCCTGCTAAATTGCCAAAGCTGACTTTGAACTTGCAATTCTCCTATCTCAGTTTCATAAGTGGCTCGGATTGCAGGCATGTGATACAGTACCCAGCTTATGCTTCTTAAATTTATTCCTAAATACAGTCATGTGTTACTTAAGGATGGGGATCTGAGAAAAGCATAGTTAGGCAATCTGAACACTGTGCAAACATCATAGTGTACTTACACAAACGTAGACAGAATAGCTTTCTGTTCACTTAGGATAAAGGAATATACATCTTATTACTTCTAGGCTACAAACCTGAACAGCCTTTTACTGTACAGAATACTACAGGCAAGACTGGTGCAGTGGTACATGCCCATTATCCCAGTGATTCAGAAGGCTGAGGCAGGAGGGATCTCAAGTTTCAGTCCTGTACAGGCAACTTAGCAAGACTCTGTCTCAAAATAAAAAAATAACAAGGACAGGAGATATGTTCAATCCCCAGTACCTTGAAAAATATCATAGGTAACTGTAGTACAATGATAATGTTTCTGTACAAACATTAAAAAGGCACAGTGGAAACATGATATAAAAGATAAAGAATGGGTACTGAAATTTAGTTCAATATTACGGTATTTGCCTAGCACAGACAAGACCCTGGGTTCAATACACAGCACCACCAAAAAAAAAAAAAAGATAAAAAATGGTATACCAGGGCGAGAGCAGTGGCTCAGTGGTTGAAGCGCTTGCCTGGCATGAGCATGGACTCAGGTTCAAACCCCAGCAACACATACATGACTAAGTATTGGAGAAACAAAGGCCAGATGGAAAAATAAATAAAACTGAATCTCTCTTTCTTGCTCTCCCATTCTCTCCTTCTCTCTTAAAAAAAAAAATAGTATACCCTAAGCCAGACATGGTAGCACACCTGTAATTCCAATAACTCAGCAGGCTTAAGGGAAAAGAATCACAAGTTCAAGGCCAATCCTGGCAACTTAGTGAAACTCTGTCTAAAATAAATAAAATAAAAAGGGTTGGGGATGTAGCCCAGTGTGGAGTACGACAATTCCCAGTACCAAAAAAAAATTTCCCCCAAATAGTTGCTGTGTCTAGTTAGCCTGTTCACTGAAACAACAAAGCAACAAGAAAAAAAAAAATGTGGGCTTTGGAGGCAGAGAAACCAGAGTATATATGCTGGTTTGCAAATTCCTATCTATGAAAACTTAGATCCCTTAATTCTCAATGTCAACCTTTGTAAAAGAGGAATCTTGGAACTTAACTAAAGAGTTATGAGGGTCAGATGAAAAACTGAATACAAAGCACCATAATAAGCAAAATGCCTTGGTAAGCACAATTTACGCAGTAGCTGTATGCTGAAATTATTTTCTTTTCTTTGGGGAAGAAGAAGAAGCTCATTTTATAACAAGCTACTTAACTTTATTCCTAATTAACACCAAGGACAAAAAGAGGTAGCTCTTAAAACCATTACGAGACCTTGGCAATTCTCAGTTACAGGTTTAGAAGATGTATGTGAGCAGACTTTAAAGCTTCAACCACCTGCCCATATAATGCAAAACTGTAGAAGACAGGGGATGGTGAATGTGGCTCCCTGGTTAAGGCACTTGCCCAGCATGCATGAGGATACGGGTTCGAACCACAACACCACGTACACAACAAAGTGTCAAAGCAACGAAAGCCACATAAAAAACTAAATAAAATTGATTCTCTCTCTCTCACTGTCCCTCTCTCTCTTTACAAAACAACAATAACAACAACAACAACAACAAAAACTGTAGAAGATAAAAGATCATTATACTCCTACCTTGCAGGCTACATCAATTAATCGTGTCTGGATAGCTTGATTCTCTAGTAGTTTAGTGCCAATTGCAAGCAAAGTGTCCAAGAGTTGGGCTAGGACTTGATGAGACTCTAGAAAAGAAAATGAAAAGCTGGGTTATAGATTTCAAAAGGAGATCAAACAGAAACAAATACATTTCAGTAAAGAATTAAAACTTAGCTGGACGAGGTGATCCACACCTATAATGACCAGTAATTCAGCAAGGTGAGGCAGGTGGATCTGAAGTTTGAAACCAGCTTTGGCAGCTTAGTGAGAATTTGTCTCAAAATAAAAATGTTTTTATAAAAGGGTTGGTGTAGTTGGGCACAGGAACCTGAAGCACGAAGATCACTTATTGAAAGCCAGTCTCAGAAACTTATTGAGGCCCTAAGCAACACTGTGAGCCCTGTCTCAAAACTGAAAAAATAAAAAGGGGCTGGGGATGTGGTTCAGTGGTTAAGCATCCCCGGGTTCAACCTCCAGTACCAAAAAAATAAAAATAAAAAAAGAGTTGGTGTGTAACTAAGTGATATAGTGGGTTCAATCCCCAGTGCTACAAAAATAAATGAATCAATAAAACAAAAATCACTAGGGTTGTGGCTCAGTGGTAGAGAGCTTGCCTAGCATATGTGAAGCCCTGTGTTTAATAGCTAGATCACAAATAAATAAACAGCCAAATCTAGTCTTCTCAGCCAGATTATCTTCTTTGTCTAAATATTCTTCTATGTTCCAAAATATGGGTTCTATGGTTTATAAGAGGACTTTGGGTGGCATTAATACAATCAATCAGTTTATATTAATTATTATTTATATGTTTTAAAGTACAGAACCAAAAAAAAAATCAGTTACTATCTATTGATTATGTTACTAATGTAAAAATTCTTTTCAGGGGCTGGAGCGGTGGCTCATCGGTTTTGGGGCTTGCCTGGCAAGCATGAGGGAGGACCCGGGTTCAAACCCCAGCGCCACGTACACAACTAAGTTTTGGAGCAACTAAGGCCATGTGAAAAACTAAATAAAGTTGTTTCTCTCTTTCTCTGTCTCTCTCACTGTCCCACTCTCTTAAAAAAAAAATTCTTTTTAAATTTAGTTTACAAAAAGTTCATTAAGGGCTGGAGCGGTGACATGCGAGAGGATATGGGTTCATATGTATACAACTAAATGTCGAAGCAACAAAAGCCACATGAAAAAGTAAATAAAATTGATTCTCTCTCTTTCTCTCACTGTCCCTCTCTCTCTTTAAAAAAAAAGTTCATTTAGGGGCTGGAGCGGTGGCTCAGCGGTTTCGGCGCTTGCCTGGCAAGCACAAGGACCCGGGTTCAAACCCCAGCACCACGTACACAACTGAGTGTTGGAGCAACTAAGGCCATGTGAAAAAACTAAATAAAGTTGTTTCTCTCTTTCTCTGTCTCTCTCACTGTCCCTCTCTCTTTAAAAAAAAAAAAAAAAAAGTTCATTTAAGAAAAACATTAAATCATAATATATTTTATGAAGTAAATATTGTCCAAAATGGCATGTGTGATATACAAATGATAAAGTCTTGAGAAACACTGGTTAAATCACATCTTAGAAAGAATTCCAGTTAAACTGTACATTAAACACATTTGTTTATCTCTACCCTTTCCTAAAACCTTACTAACATAAGAAAGTAAAAGGTATAAACCTGAAAGGCTAAAGAAAACAGAAGAAAAAAGGTATACAGGAGAGAAAAGTCCACAAAATTTTCAGATGGAGAAATTAGCAAAACTGAGAAATCTAGGGCTAGGAATGTAGCTCAGTGGGTTGCCTAGCATATACAAGCTCCTGGGTTCAATTCCCTAACACCACAAAAATAACATAAAATATAAAATATAAATCAGAACATTTTTTT
>PVKS010012701.1:0-13061 GCA_004027875.1 Aplodontia rufa
GCACGAGGCCTGGATTCCATCCCCAGCACCACAAAGGAAAAAAATCCCCATCAGCAGCAGTGTCCTTTGACTTTGAGACTGACATTCAGCATTTTGCACTATCACAATGTGAGTGCGTGTGCATGTATATGTGTGCAAAAAGTCCAGTAGAGAAGAACGATACTGTGCAAAGAACTAGATTTCTTTGTTGTTCTTTGTTAGAAATGCTCAATTAAAAACAAATGTGTTCACCATTCCATGCTAGCATGTTTGATCACAAGAAAGGATGTTATAGAATCTGCTTAATGAGTAATATTAATTTGCATAAAAAGCAGCTGCTCTAGATTCCCTCCAAGTGCAGAAATGGACACATTTTTATTATAATTTGAAAGGACAAATTCCTTAGCAAACGTAATTAAAACAATAACAGGTGATGCTGCTTGGTTATTTGGCAAAGAATGAGTTCATTAAAATAAAGCAAGCTTTACTGACAAGCCTTAAAATAATCCCTTCCCTTGATGTTAGCCCACAGAGGGGAAGAGCAGCAACCACCTCTGACAGCTGCCTGCTTCCCCAACCAAACCAGCAATCTCAATTTTAACAAGTTGAAGCTTTTTCAAACCTACCCAAAATGTTTATATTTCTTTTATTTAGTGTCTACTTGCTTGTGATTGTGGGAAGATAACAGAGAAGACCCAGAATTCTAGTGGTTTGAGAGAGCAGGGAACGAAGACTGGCTTGGAGGTCAGGTGGTTGGAACTGCACCATGTTTGAAACTCCCAGGAGCACCAAAGAAGAAAGGCCACAGGCCTTATTAGCTTGCCTAGGTGTGGGGTGGAGGGGGGGGTGTGAGAGGCGAGGTTTAAAAGCTGTCAACAAACATCAAAAAGTGGAATCAGACTCTTCAACCCTGAGAGGTAGTTTGACAGTGAGGAAACCGAGACCCATTTAGCTCCATCACCTGTCCCAGCAGCTCCACTTCAAACCCTACACCTGCTATAATTCCCAGATCCTGTGAGTTCCTGTCCCTCAGATCACTCAGAAGCATGCAGGGAGGGCATGTGCTTACCCAGCAAATGGCCCAGAAAAGCTGAAGACAAGAGGCCTTTAAGTTCCAATTAGTGCCTTCTGACTTTCTTAAACTTCAGGGCTGGGTTCTAATGCTACCACTATTAACATCACTGTTTTTGTAATTACAGGTGGGTTTGAAACTTTCTTTTTAAAAGAGTGTCTTCACATGCAGGTCAAATTCCACCTTCAGTTTACCCAGCGAGCAGCCACCCTGACTACAATGGCTAACCCCCTCCCCTTATCAGCAGTTGAGAATGTTCTTCTGTTTTTCCTCTAACTTCTCTATTGAGATTGCCTTTTATTGCATTATTGTCTGTTTTGTTTTCTGTTCCCAGAGTCTTGAGTCTTACTCCAAGTTCATGAAAGATTAAATTTAAATCATCAGGAATCAATTTTTTATGGGCTATGAGGCCCTCATAAGGCCAGAAGCTCTTCTGGGTAACGAGGTTTGATCAGGTTCCAAATTTGCTAAGTTTTCCTGTTAGAATTACAACACTCCACCTCTCCAACGCGGACCTCGGAGCATCGAGTGTCACTTCTCCGATGGCCAGTGTGCACACAGCCAAGCCTGCCTGGAGCAGGAGCTACACAGGAAACCCAAATCTGTTTTGTACCAGTTGGTTCTGCAATATTTATACATTAGTTCATGACTCTTCTGAATAAATTACCTTCTATGTCAAATCGCTACTTAGGACAAATCAAAATATTTATCCTCTGTTAGTCATCTATTGCAAGCACTAAAAAGCTCTTTCCCTTTCTTAAAATTTCTTATATGCAATTTTAGAGTCACCACAAAAAAAAAAAATCTCTGAGTTGTGTTAAATTCCCAACACCCAGTCTTCCTTTAGGTTTATCTGAACTGATGTCCACACCTGCCTTCCCCCTCCTCCTTGCTCCCACCACACCCTGGTGCAGGTCAGCACTTTCTTTCAAGGGAGGAATTCAGACATGTAAATGCAACAATCATTTAATAAAAGCTGCCAGGCAACTCACTTCCTCAGGGAAAGTCATATAAATCATCCACCGGCAGGAAAAATTAGTATAATTCATTCTGATTTTTAATTTGTAGTTCTCATTTTTGCAAAAGCAAGACTTTGTTATAATGGTTAGAATGGCTCCACTAGGCATTTCTCCTAAAGAGCTGTCATGCCCCAAACATATCCCTGATTCATACAAATATGCAATTCACCACCATCATCATCATTGCTCTTAAAGGAGTCAAAGCTTCTTGAAATCGGTTAACAAAGAGGAAGAAAACAAGGCTGAAAAGATAGAGTCAAGCTCATAATTTGCTATTTTAAAAAAAGATTCTGGATGAACAGCAAAAATGCTGTCAAGGTCAAGCTTTTCAATCCGGTTTCCCTCTGCTAAATAAATAAACTCAGCCTATGTTACAGACAGGGTGGCCTTTTCCCCCCCCTTTTAGAAGAGCCCTTTTGAGCATTCTCAAAGTAACTCTTCATTGTGTCACGTTTACACGAAACAAACTCCAAGCGAAAGGTAAGAAAGAACGCGTGTGATCCCAAATACACATGTAGGTGGTTCAATCCGATCACTTCGGATCCATCTGATATTCATCCCTAACCTGGAAGGAGCCTTGAGGATTTTCTGCCTGCACACATGACCCCACCAATTCTCCCGCTGAAAATGTGAATGTGAATGGATTCCACCGAGCTTTAACATACTTGGAAAAGCTTCATTTATTATTTTCTGACAAATTCTCTTGGAAATCCCACCTTCAAGGACGGCGCCTAGCCCTGTCCCATCACTTCCACCGCCACAGGCTTCCAGGAGTCTTCCTTGTCCCCTGCTCAAGCCCTGGCTGCCAGCCCCAAGCGTGCGCCTTGAGCGTCGAGACAGAAGGGCGACACCGCGAGCCTGGCGCGTAACGGCGGGGCGACTCCTCTGACTGTTCCAATGCCCCCTCCCACGCTTAGAAAGGGCAGTTTGCAGGCTGAGCGGAGGCAGGTGCCCTCTGGTCTCTGGCTGTCTTGTCAGAGCTTTTATGAGCGCAGGAAAGAGAGGAAAGTGCCAGGCCACCCTCCCGGGGCCCGCCATCACCTGCCTCCCACATCATGTACCCTCGACACACGCAGCGAGAAGCAGAGGCTAGCTGGACCCTGAACCCCTAGCTAGGAATGCGGAGCCAGCTTCTCTGGTCTTCCACTGTGGGCATGGAGACCGGGCTCCAGCAGAGACTGGCTCCATTGGGCTGGGAGGGGCGCGCCACTCTGGCCAGCGGTCGCATCAGGGGTACTGGGGCCGGGATGGTTTCTGGGCCCTGGATTGGCAGTGACCGGGAACTAGTGCGGGCAGTGGAGCAGCACCTCCAGGGTCGGGCTGGGGGTCCGTGTCCATGAGCGCGGAGAGGTCGGATCTATCCCCTTCCTAAAGTGACAAAAGCTAGTGTTAGGCGTGAAGCAGACCTGCGTCTGGCAGCAGCGGTAACGGCGCGCAGGGAGAGGCTGCGGGTCCCTAGCCTGCCCTTCAGATCGCGCCAGCTGCGTCCACTCACCTGGCAGTCGCTGCCGGAGACCCCTGCGGGGCAGGTGCAGGTGTAGCCGCGCTCACCCGCTGGAACAGCGTGCTCCTGGCCGGACACGGGATGTGGGGTGCACACGCCCCCGTTCCGGCAGGGCTGCGAGGCACAGGGTCCGGGCGCAGGCAGGGGCGCGGCGGGCACCGGGCTGGCGAGGCAGCCGCCGCGGAACCCAGCACCGAGCAGCAGCGGCAGCAGGGCCAGGGCGGGGAGCAGCTGCGCACCGGGCGCCTGGGCGCGGCGGGGAGGCATGGCTAGCCGGGAGGGCGCGAGAGCGGGAGCTGAAGCTGGTGCGCGGTGGCAGCGGCTCTGGCGGCGGCGATCTGGGGCTGCTCCGCGGGGCCAGACGCCTCCTGCAGCTGCGGGATCCGCGGTTCCCCGGGCAACGGCGGGCGGGGCTAAAGGGGCGGGGCTAACGGGGGCGGGGCGCTAGGCGAGAGGACTGGGACGCAGGAGCCCTTCCCCTGCAGGGAGTTGGGGTGGAGTTCCAGGAGCGCGCTCCAGGGTTCCCGGTCCCTAAGGGGTCGGTGTAGCGAGCTTGTCCGAAAGAAGCCCGGAGTGCGCCCCGGTGGTGGCACCGGACTGGAAGGGGAGCTGGAAGATGCTCAGGCAGGAAAGAGGATGGAGGTCCACTCAGGCGAGAGGGAGGACTTTAGCCTGCTCGCGGCAGCCACCCGCGGCCTCTTGGCGCAGAATCAGCGGGCACTCGCCTGACCTCATTCTCCCGGGCTGCTCCACCCCCTCCCACAACACTTGACACTTTCCCCCAGCGCATTCAGCTCTGTTGCACCACCACGGGACCCAGTGCCCCGAAGCTCGTGCTGGACGCTCCCTAGCATGCTGAGCTTGCTTGGATGTGACCTTGTGCCCCACAGTGGTCCCCGAGCCTGTACTTGGTGCTGACCGGGCCTGGTCTCTTCTCTCGGGCCCTTTTCTGAGCTCAGAACCCGCGGTACGGCTTGGAAATACCTGTCCATAGTGTGAGAGCTGGAAGAGGCCTCTGGATCAAAGTTCCCAGCCTCGTTAAACCAAGGAGGAGGCCGAGGCCCAGATCCAGCAGCCACTTGACTCCTAACCCAGAATGCTGTCAGAACAATTTGAAAATGCAGGCTCGCAAAGGCCCTGGCAGCCACTGGACTTTCTAGTGACCTCTGAGTGGAAGAATCATTCATAGTGACCCACCTCAGGGGCCTAAGAGCTCGAGCTCCTCAGCTTGTCTCCACCACCTGACCTTCCACAGCCTCTACTTTGTAGAGGCTCCCCAGAATTTGTTACCTTGTTTTCAAGAAAGCCACGTGGAAAAATAAATGACTCCTTTGGGTTGACAGTTTGGACTTTTTTGGAAGGGAAAGAGGGAGGGACCCCAAAAATGTTTTATAAAAATTGGGCAAATAAGTACTCCAGGTGAGAATTAAGTTTTAAATAAACCTATAATATTTATCTGGAAAAAAACTGGACAAATAAGAAAGTAGAGAATCCACATGCTTCATGAGCCGCAGATGAGCAGCCAGGGACAGTTCAAAGTCCTCCAGTGCAAACAGGAGGCAAACTTCTGGACTCTGCCAGACCTGTTCAGACACACAAATGGCAGAGGTTAGTGATGCCTAAAATCCATGACCATTGCAGGAAATCACTGACACCCAAACACGTCAGCAGGCAGCACAGGGAATTCAGACCTCCAAGTGGATCCAAACTGTTCTTACATTTTCCCTCACACACGTTGTCTTTTATCTGAGACCTCCTTTTTAAAAAGAAAAAAATAATAATAATTTTGTGCCACACCAGCACCCTCTGCTGGCACTAGTCTCCTCCTCATTCAGGTGGTTCCTGCACTTGCTGTGCCCCTGGCGGCTGCATCGTTTTCTCTGACACTAACACTCCTACTCCAAGTCCCAGACTCACAGGTAGTGCTGCTCACTCCCCTCCACCACCACACACATGAATGGAAGAAAAGGGTGCATTAGAAAAAGCTTTCAGCTAATTAAAATCACATCTTAGTTTATTATATTTTTGCCCAAGGAACCCCTTTGTGAATTTTATAACACTTTAAAATAAGAGGCAAATAACAAGTGGATTTATTTTCTGAATGCTGATTTCTGAATTTTCCAGATAATGTCCCTTTGGGAAAAAAAATTCTGTCTACTATTAATCTTTAAATTCTATCGCATAAAGGAATCAGGGAGGAGGGAGGTAGAGGGATATGGGGGGGATATTGAACAAATTGTATTTTTGAATTGTGTGCATTTAGGAATACGTGACAACTAATCCCATCATTATGTAAAACTATAATGCACTAATAAAAATAAATTAAAAATAAAAAGGTTATAACATAAACAATAGAAGACAATTTTGGTTTGCTTCAGGCTAAAAAAGGAAGACAAAACTTCCAGCTTATAGGTAGAGCCATGTGATTAGTTCTGGAAAATATAACATGGATTTGTATGCCTGACTTCAAAACATCCTTGTCAGAAGCACCTTGTGTAATTTCTGTTCTCACTCTCAGAGAAGTAGCTCTTTTCTGTAGGTTCTAAAGGCAGGAGTTTCCAGCTATCTGCAAGATCCCCAAAACTCAGTGACAAAGTCCAACTAATATATTATCTTGTCAATTAGCAGAAGTGATTAAATTAATATCAGCATTGCATGTAAGTGAAAGGTAGAAATTCAATCATCCATTCCTTTGTTCATATTATTCCAAACTTGTAGAACATCAGGTCTTCATCCTAATCCATGCTCCTAGTCTGTTTTGTAAGCTCTAACAGAAGACGATAGCCTGGGAAACTCATAACACAGAGAAACTTGCTGACTCCAAGTTCTGCAGGAGGGGAAGCCCAGTCCCAAGGTGCCCATAGCTGTCAAGGGCCTTCTTGCTGTGTCATCCATGGTGGAAAGCAAAGAATCAAGAGAGTGCAAGAGGGAGCCTAACCTGCCCTGCACAATGCATTAACCCCAGCATGAGTGCAGAGCATGAGTGCAGAGTGCTCACCATCCAATCACTACTTTTTTTTTTTTTAAAGAGAGAGCAACAGTGAAACAGAGAATCAATTTTATTTAGTTTTTCACGTGGCTTTGGTTGCTCTGACCATTGTGTACATGGTGCTGGGGTTCGAACCCATGTCCTCATGCATGCCAGGCAAGCCCTGTAACCTCTGAGCCACAGCTCCAGCCCCCCTCCCATCACTTCTTAAAGGTCCCAACCTTAATACTTTTTTGAGGGCTGTTAAATTTAGGGAGTTCTGAGGCTGGAGCGGTGGCTCAGCGGTTACCATGCTTGCCTGGCATGCACAAGGACCCAGGTTCCAGCCCCGGCACCATGTACACAGCTAAGTGTTGGAGCAGCAAAAGCCACATAAGGAACCTGAATAGAGTTGTTTCTCTCTTTCTTTCCCCCACCCCTCACTGTCTCTCTGTCTTTAAAAAAATAAAAAATTAATGAGTTTTGGAGAGGACAACCATTTAAACCATAGCAACTGTCTCCCTTTCTTTTTCAATGCAGACCCTATGTTGGGAAATCAGGGCCAAAATATACAAATCATGCACCTTGGTTTCAGCAGAGAATGTGGTAGAATTTCTTAGGATCACCTTAAGGAGAAAGAAGGGTATATATGAGGAAATATATGTAAAGTTCAGTTAAATGAACTTTATTGGCCAACTATAGTCCAGACACCCTGGTCAGTGCCTTACTACCAAGCTAGAGGAAACTTTTAAGTAATTGCCATAGACTCTCAAATTTTGGCAATGAACACAACTTATACCAGAATCAAGATGTAAGATTACCTCACCCTGTAAAAATACAGAACTAAAATAAGTAAAATGAATAACGGGGTGAATGATAGCACATTTGGCCTTCCTGCAGTTTGCCAGTACTCCTACCTCTCATCCTTTCAGGAACCTTGGTTTTTTGTTTGTTTGCTTTTGTTTTTGAAAAAAGTGAGTCATAACCAAGGTCATTATAGTTTTACATATTGAAGGAGTTTATTGCTACACTTCCATACATACATACGTCATATAGCCCCCCTTTTTATTTTTTTTTAAAGAGAGAGAAAGAGAGAGCGAGAATCGATTTTATTTATTTATTATCTGGTTTTGTTTGTTTTTCCAACACTTAGTTGTATATGTGATGCTGGAGTTTGAACGTGGCTCCTTGTGCATGCCAGGCAAATGCTCCAACCACTAAGCCACTGCTCTAGCCCTCTTCCAAGAATTTTTTTGTGGGACTGTTCTTTCTTGCCCCTTTGAAGTTGATATGGTCATACGACTTTCCTTGGCCAACGAAACGTGGGGGGAAATCACGTGCACTACTTCCAAGTGGAACCTTTTAAACTCATTGCATGTATTATTACAATGCACCAATAAAAAGATAGCGGGAAGAACCCCTAGCATGACTCACCCTTTCCATAATGACCAGCAAGATTCCAAGAAGCGAATTCTCTTTCAGTCCATATGACCAAGAGAGGACAGTGTAGTGACACAATGTGAACCTGCAATAGGCATTTGAAGTGGGTAAAAGAATAACACTGTAGGCTTGGAGTGGGGGCTCAGCAGTTACAGTGCTTGCCTGACATGCCCAAGGACATGGGTTCAAACCCCAGCACCATTTACACAACAAACCATTAGAGCAACAAAAGCCACATGAAAAACTAAATAAAATTGATTCTCTCTCTCTTTCCCTCTCTCTCTCTCCCACTGTCTTCTCTCAGTAGATTCACAATACCATATCTAAAACTATACTAACAAGCTGGAGTAACAAAAACAGCATGGTACTGGTATCAAAATAGGAATGAAGACCAATGGAATAGAACAGAAGACTCTGAGATAAACCCACAAATCTTTAAACATCTGATTTTTGACAAAGGGGGACAAAATGTTACATGGAGGAGTGACAGCCTATTCAACAAATGGTGCTGGACAAACAGGAACAGCATTTGCAGGAAGTTGAAATTAGATCCTTATCTCTCACCTTGCACAAAAATAAAATCAAAGTGGATCCAGGAACTAGGAATTAAATCAGCTACCTTACAAATGCTAGAAGAAAAATTAAGACCAATAATCCAGCATTTGGGAGTAGGCGAAGACTTTCTTAATAAGACTCTTAAAGTGAAAGAATTAAAGTAAAAAATCAATGAGTAGGATGCCATTAAATTAAAAACCTTCTGCTCAGCCAAAGAAGTGGTCAAACTTGTCAGTAGAAACCCTACAGAATGGGAGATAATCATGGCATGTGATTCCTCCAACAGGGGACTAATATACAAAATTTACAAAGTACTCAAAAAACTTCAAATCAAAAACACTAACAATCCAATCAATAAATGGGCCAGAGAGCTAAACAGAAACTTCTCAACAGAGGACATTGAGCAAGCTAATGAATACATGAGAAAGTGTTCTAAATCACTGGTAATCAGAGAAATGCAAATCAAAACTACATTAGGATTTCACCTCCAGTAAGACTGTCAAAGATGAAGAACACACAGCAACAGATGCTGGAGGGGTCGTGGGGAGAGAGGAACATTTAGCACACTGTTAGTGGGACCGCAGAATTGTACAGCCATGCTGGAATGCAGTGTGAAGATTCCTTTAAAAATTAGGGACCCAGCTATTCCTCTTCTGTGTATTTTCCCAGAGGAGTTAGAATCAGCACATTACAGTGACACAGCAAAATCAACGTTCATACCAGCTCAACTTACAATAGCTAAATTATGAAATCAACCCAGATGCCCCTCACTGGATGAATGGATTCAAAGCTGTGGTGTATATATACAATGGGGTTCTACTCAGCTATTGGAAACAATAATACTGTGGCCTTTGAAAGTAAATGGATGGCAATAGAAAAAGTCATGCTGAGTGAAGTTAGCCAAACCCAGAGAGTCAAGGGCCAAATGCTTTCACTCATTTGTGGAGACCGGAGCTAAAACCAGGCTCAGGTGAAAGGTAGTCAGACTCATGTACTGGACCCAGCAAAGGTGTAGCATCACATAATCTAGGGGAACCATAGTCATGTAGGGGAGGAGCGGGGAGGGAAAGGCAAGCGATAGGAGAGGAAGGGATCTAGGGAGACAATCAACAATGCAGCATTCTCTTTAACCCCTGAGAAGTCAAATATTAAGTATGCAATCATTTAATTCTATAAAATTTGCAAATATATATATATATGTGTGTGTGTGTGTATATATATATGTGTGTGTGTATATATAGCCAATTATATTTTTTAGGGGCACAATATAGAAAAATCAAGAGACTGGGTAGGGTGTAGGCAATGTGGGGGTAACTATGGTTTACAATCAAATGCATATCATATTGTTACTTTATACATATTTAGGATTGTAAAACTACTCAACTCTTAATAAAAATATTCAAATAAATAAATAACATTGTAGTTTGTGGTCCCTGGTGCAGTACTATTCAGGGGTGGGACTTTTAGGAGGTGATTGAATCTCAAGGGTGCTAACCTAGCCCTTGGATTAATCTTCCGTGACTGCATTGACTATGGAGAGGTGGTGGAAACTGAAGAAGGCAGGACCTAGCTGAGGAAGTAGGTCCCTGGGTTGTGCCCTGAAAGGGTACAACTTATGCTGTGTGCGTGTTCATGTGTGTGTGTGTTTCTCTCTTTTCCTCCCTCTCCCTCCCTTTTTCCTCCCTCTCCCTTTACTTCCCAGCTACCATGACCAAGCACCTTTCCTCCACAGTGCCACCTGCCATGATGTTCTGACTCATATCAGGCCTAACACAATGGAGCCAGAGGACCCTGGGCTGAATCCTCTGAAACTCTGAGCTGTTTGTTGGGTGTTTGGTCACAGCAACAAAAAGCTGACCAGCTCAGTTATCTAGGATGATGTCCCAGAGCTGGAACTAAGATTCAAAAATGAAACACTGACATGGGGTGACAATCACCTCCAGCTTGTGGGGAACACCCCAGATAGCCACCTTCTCTCCAAAGTATCTCAGCGTTCTGCAGCCATGGCAAGGTGGTCCCTGTACCTGTCTCTGCACTCACAGAGTTGCCCCAGTCAGTGACTCCTGGTGCCTCTGCCCACAGTCAGGGAGCCTTTAGGACAGCAGGGAACACCTGTGCTCCCTGCAGAGGGCAGGCCTGACTGCTGCACTGCAGCTTCAAGTCCCCTTGAAAGAAAAGTCAGCCACACAGAGAGAGAAGAGACCGTTCACCTAGTGATACCTTCTGCCGTGAAAAACAGTGCCAACAGCCTCCTCTGGTCACAGGAGTCCTGGGGACACCTGTAAGCACTTTGGGCAAAGTTACTTTGCCTCTTAGACTTTCAGATGCCACGTAAGATAGACACAGCCCTACTCTCTCGAGCTCTTGGGAGAATTCAATGAGCTGATAGTGCTATGCAGAGTACTTAAAGTGGGTCCTGCACCCATATCTGACATATTATGTCACTTAATATTAACACTAGCACCTTGAGCTCCATTAAAAGAGAAAATTGAGCTGGGCCTGGTGACCCTGTAATCCCAGTGACTCAGAAGGCTGAGTTAGAAGGATCATAAGTTCAAGGCCAGCCTGGACAACTTAGTGAGACCCTGTCTCAAAAATCAAATAAAAAGGGATGGGCGTGTAGCTCAGTGGTAGAGGGCCTGTGGGTTCAATGTGTACCAGTACACGAGAAGCAGAGATAAAGATAGAGCTACAAGATACAGACACACATCTAAGTACATACGTGTTATGTTTGCATTATATATAGTCAGCTCTCTGAATCCATGGGTTCTCTAACAACTGTGGATCAAAAGTGTTTGGAAGAAAAATTACGTCTACACTGAACATACACCAACTTTTCCCCTTGTTATTATTCCCTAAACAATATGCCACGACAACTATTTACACTGCATTTACACCATGCTAGGTATCACAAGTAACCTGGAGATAATTCAAAATATACAGGAAAACAGTTGTGGGTTTATGCAAACACTAGGCATTTTATAGAGCGGACTTGAGCGTCCATGAATTTGGAGATTTGTGGAGGGTCCTAGAACCAATGCCCACAGATGCCAAGGATGTCTGTGTGCGTCTGATATTCATATCACACATGCATGTACAGTGCGGGTGGCACTTGAGTGTGTGTGACATGTGTATGAAGCACAGTACCTGCCAAGTTATTGCCGGGGGAGGTGCTTGAGGGCTTTAGTTCCACTGCTCACTTTCTTCCCAAGTGACTACTTTCTACTCCTGAGTTGCAGAACTTCAGAATGTCAAAATGGGACAGTACTCTGAAGATCTTTTCCAAGGAGGAAGATGAGATACTGATCACTACCCAGGTCCGGTAGCAGCAGAAGCAGCATGAGACCCCCCAGTCCTCAGATTTTCACTCCCTGCTCTTTCCAGTTTCCCCAGTGCCTTTCTTTCTTTCTTTTTCTTTTTAAAGAGAGAAGGACAGTGAGAGAAAGAAAGAGAAAGAGAGAGAGAGGGGATCAATTTTTATTGAGTTTTTCACATGGCTTTGGTTGCTCTGACTCTTCGTTGTGCATGTGGGTGCTGGGGTTTGAACCCGTGTACTTGTGCATGCCGGGCAAGCGCCATAACCGCGAAGCCACCGCTCCAGCCCCTCCGTGGTGCCTTTCTTCCACTTGAGATATTTCTGACCTAATGGTCATCGAGCCAAAAGACAGTGAAAAAATATAAATAGAAGTGCAGGACTGTTTTAAAGGTCTTTGAAGAGTTTTCACAAAGAAATGAACCCAATTTGCATACATTACAGCCATGAGCACTGGAACAATTATCTTATTCCTATAATTAGTAGTACCCTTACAATAATTAGCCATGGAAGTGTTTTAACATATATACTCGGGTTATTTTATTCTGATTATCACTGAATAATTCCTAAATGCTGTTTGAGATAGGCTCACATTTACTTTCTTCCCTCTAGACTTGTTCTCATTTGAATTAAACCACTGTTCTAGCAGCTGTTTAAAGCAGTTTTAATTTCTTTTACATTATCACTCTTGGATTGATTTGATCTAGGGCAGGTTTAAATGAGGATCCTGGAATACAGACTTGAAGAAGCATATCTTCCCTATATAAATATTTCATAAAGCACTTGAACTACCACCAAATGGAAATCAGATCTTTAGACTCCTGAGAACATGAGAATTATTTTAAATTCAATAACTGTTTTTAGTTCCAGCATTTTACTATGAGAAATGTATTGTATTGGAACATAGAGTCTTTTCAAGAAGGAACCCACGGCAAGTGAACTGCAAATGAGGAGGTTCAATTCAAGACCTCCCTGCACTCCTGAATTCACTCTGGAGCCTTGAAGTACAGAGCTGGGGATCAGCTCTAGTTTCGGGTTTTCCAGGGTGGGAGAAATATTTGCCTTAGCTTTGATGATATGTGAAATACTTCCTGTTTTTATTTTCATATGGAAGGGATTTCTGTTAGTGCTCTACACAAATTAGGGATTTATTCTTTAACATAAGTTTGCAAGTTGTTGGCCCAGGGCTGATAAAAGATCTTCTGGGTTCG
>PVKS010012701.1:13161-53104 GCA_004027875.1 Aplodontia rufa
GGAGGAGGAGGGAGGGAGGAAGAGGGAGGGAGGAGGAGGGAGGGAAGAAGAGGAAGAGAGGGAGGGAAGGGAGGGAGGAAGGAAGGGAGGCAAGGAAGGGAAGGAGGAAGGAAGGGAGGGAAGGAAGGGAAGGGGGAAGGGAGGGAGGAGGAGGAATGGAGGCAGGAAAGGAAGGAAGAGGAGGGAGGAAGGGAGGGAAGAAAAGGAAGGGAGGGAGGGAGAGAAAGAAAAAGAAGAAAAAGAAACATCTAAGCTGGATTGTGACCAAGTTTGCCTTTGGTGGAATGTGAGTGTCTCTCCATGAATAACCAGTCCTATCCAACCCTCAGTCTCCCAGCTCCCATGAAACTGGCCCTACCTCCACTAGTGACCCTCTGACCTAAGCCTAGCATTCCCTGGTGACAGAAACTGGCTCAGAGATGGGCATGTGACTCTGTCACCTTTGAGTTGATACCAAAGCTCTACAAAACCAGCAGATAGGGGCTGGAGTGGTGGCTCAGCGGTGACAGTGTTTGCCCGGCACATGCAAGTACACGGGTTCAAACCCCAGCACCCACGTACAAAACTAAGTGTCAGAGCAACGAAAGCCATGTGAAAAACTCAATAAAGACTGATTCTCTCTCTGTCTCTGTCTCTCTAAAACACACACACACAAAAAAAAAAAAACCCAAAAAACAAAAAAAACCCAGCAGACACATAGAATCAGACTGATGTAAAGATCTTTTAAAAATTAGCAAAATAAAGTGCTGCAGTGGTTACGATGCTTGCCTGGCAGGCGCTGATGGTTCTAACCCCAGCACCGTGTGCACAATGAAGTGTCAGAGCAACGAAAGCCACGTGAAGAACTAAATAAAAAGAAATTGATTCTCTCTCTCTTTCACTGTCCCTCTCTCTCTAAAAAAAGAAAAAATAACCACAGGACTCCATAAAGAGGATATTCAAATGCCTAGTAAATACATGAAAAGATGTTCAAATTAGTCATCAAGGAAATGCAAAGTAAAATCAGAATAAATGATAGTGCACATTCACATGAATGATTAAAATTCTTTAAATTGTTATTGGTGCCTAATAATTATACAGGGGCATGGACTGCATTGTTAAGTGTGTGCATAACATAATTTGATCAATCTCATTCCCGGTACTTTCCCTTGCCCTCCCTGACCTCATTCCTCTACCCCACTGGCATCCCTTCTCCTTTCTGTTAGGAAGAACTTGGCACAGGCAGGTAGACAGGTACTCGTGCACATCCCTACTATAGATTTCCAAAAGCACTGTCCGGGGACTCACGTCCTTGCCCTCCCAGCCTTGTGCTCGTACTGAAGGGACAGTGTGTCTCTTCCTGTATTTGTTTTAAATCTTTCCAAAGGCACTACTGAAATAAGAGGCTACTGATTTAAAAAGGAAATCTGGCCAATTTTAGGTTTAACAGCTCTCCAAATAAAATCAGGAACCCCAAAGGCAGCCTTGCAAACTCTATTTTTGCTGACAGTGCAGAAAGAAAGCAGTTATAAAGTTGGGGAATCTAAATAAAGGGCAAGGAAAAGGTAAAAACTAAAGGGCTTTTCCTTTAGAAGTTTCTCCCTTCGAGGACAGGCATCACCAGGCCTAGTGATTAACAGAAGCAGGGAGCCCACGTCACCAGTCACCATCAATGTGATCAGTGTCACGTGGCCCTCTGTGCGTCAGGAGGTGTAATCTGAGCTTCCCTCAAAGGAGCTGTGAATACTAAAAGACTTGCAGCCACAGCCACAGCAATCCTGTATCTCAAGATGAAGCTAATTTATTCAGATGCAGATGTCACTGACTGATTAAAAACTACGGCAGCACAGTTTTCTGCCGCGATGAGAATTAATGACACAAGCCAGACAACGTTTATGTATGCAGGACAGCATATCAGGGGAGAGAGCGGGGCTCTGGTCCTTTCCCAGAATGCGCAAAAGAGCCCAAGGTTAATCCTGCAGCCTCTTCTCTGCAAGCAAGGAATGATCAAGAATTCACCTCCTTTTACTCTTCTGTATCATTAAGCTCTCAGGACTGCGTATCATTGTCCTAGTTATCAACTAGAATGAATTTCAGAAATCAAATATTCAGGAATGCTCACCACCTAACTCATAGACTCCAGAAATTTTTTTTTTTTAAGAGAGAGGGACAGTGAGAGAGACAGAAGTAGAGAAACAACTTTATTTAGTTTTTCACATGGCCTTAGTTGCTCCGACACTCAGTTGCGTACGTGGTGCTGGGGTTTGAACCCGGGTCCTCGTGCTTGCCAGGCAAGCGCCGAAACCACTGAGCCACTGCTCCAGCCCCCAGAAAATTTTTTAATTAAAAAAAAAATAGATTTTTTTTTTTAAATACTGGTTCATGCTTACTTTCTGGGAATAAATCCCAAACAACAATAGGTGGAAGCAGCTGCTTCGGAAGAGTGAAGTCAGGAAGGGGGTGGGTGCTGTGGAGGGGAAATGATCCACCAGCTGCAGAGCTGGTAAATGAAAGCCACCCAACAACAGCATCCCAGGGCTGCGCAGGGCAAAGGGGCTGCAGCTGCGCAGGAGGCAGAGGCCAGGAAGAGGGAAAGGCTGGGAGCCAGGGAGGCCACAGAGGGCTGTTTACAACCTGGGGTAGATACAGAGGGAAGGAGGGGGCCACAGCAGGAAGTTTCCTGGTTAAACTGGATTTTTCAGTAGCGTGGAGATCCTCTGATAAGGGCACAAGCAATTGGTTCCAGTGAGGGCCGGAGTCTGTAGATTTCTACCCAGTGAGTAGGGCGCTTGCTGCCTGGCTGAGTAGCTTCCCGTAATTTTCCATATCCATCACTTTTAACTACTGTCTTTAACATTCAAGAGAAGAAATAAGCAACTAAATTCTAGTTACCAAACTGGAGTTTGATAGCTTCTAGTAACTGTGAGCAATACCATATATTCATTAAAAATTAAAATTCCAATCCTAAAGCATGGTCTTCAAAAATAAGAGGACTGGGGCTGGAGTGGTACCTTGGAGGTTTCGGTGCTTACCTGGCATGCGTGAGGACATCAGTTCGAACCCTAGCACCACGTACACAATGAAGTGTTGCAGCAACAAAAGCCACATGAAAAACTAAATAAAACTGATTCTCTCTCTCTCTCTCTCTCTCTCTGTTCCTCTCTCTCTCTTTAAAAAAACATAAAATATCTGGCAACAATAGAAATGTACCTCAACAGGTGATGGATGAACAAATTGCTGGAATATGACACATCAACAAAAATGAGCAAATTACAACTCCATGAAACAACATGATTGAATCACACAAAATGAATAATGTTAGAAATCAGGACCTCGGTATCCGTGTGAGGATGGGAGCAGCTGACCATGGAAGAGGCACTGCCAGCGTCCTGGGGACTGTTGGTGGCTTAGTTTTATATGCACGGAAGCTATGTAAGTATGTGAGAAAGCATGGAGAACACTCCCTCACGATAGCACACTTCCCTGTGTGTTTCTTACTTTAACAATAATTTTTCAAGATACAGAAAGAGGGGAAAAAACCATGAAGGGTGACTTTCAAGAGCCTTTAGGAAAGTCCCAAGGACTCCAAATTCTTCCCACTTACTGAGCTGCATTTTCAGAAGCGACCACTAGGTCCAGCCACTGAGCCTGTCTCTGTAGGCGGGTCCATTAACTCAAGGAATACTTACGGTGAGAAAACCGCAGTCCCAGACCCGGCTGGAATGCGAATGAGACAGATTAGGAGAGACAGTGAAAAGGCTAGGTAGTCAGGACAGAGGGCCCCTAGCCAAGAGCTAGCTGGCAGAGGTGGAGAGTGATTGACAGGGCACGCTCAGGGCCTTCAAATGCAAAAAGACCTTGAGGCTCACCCAACTCCCTGACTAAGATGGGGGTGTCACAGGTGGATACTAGGTAGTATATGCCACCTTTTGTTTTAACCAATGGTGCTCTTGACCAGTTTCAATGCCTGTTTTACATAGATTTTAACCAATGGAGTTGATGCATTTCTCAATGCCCGCTTTGCATGAATGTTAATTATGCTCAGACCCCAAATCTATATAACCTCTGGCCTAACCTCCATTAGACGGTGTCCTGCTTCCAGGTATCCCTCTGCTTTGCGGAGTCTCTGCTCTTCTTCCTAAATAAATCCTACTCCTTTTACTCCCTCTTCCGTGGTTGTCCGTGGATTTTATTCTTCAAATTCATGAGACAAGAACCCAGGAGATTGGCGCCGAATTCCCGGGGTGAATTTCCACCACACCAAGAGCTGCAACACCCAGCTTTTAGCTGGAGAGCTGCTAACACTTTCGGCTGCAGACACCTGCAGCCAGACCAAATTCCCAGTTTTAACTGGGAGTGGCTGCAAACACTAGAAGCGGGCTGTTTTGGCTGCTGGAATCTGTAGCGGCCCAGACTCCATTCACCAGCGGGAGCAGAGAATCCAGCCTCATCTCAAAAACCCCGCATCACAAAGATGAAGCAGGGATTTGCGAATTCTCGAGTTCTCTGGGAATTTGCTGCGTGGGGAAGCAGTACTGCTTGCTGACCCTACACAGAGCCGAGCACTTCAACCCACATATTGCTCAGGAATTCATGGGCTTCTCATTTAATTTCCTGGGTAACTCAGTCTATAAGTCAGGGGCAGGGTTCATAAGCAAACCCAGTTCTGATGACCAGCACTGCAGACACCTTCCATGTGCCACGTGTACCATGGGAATTCCTTGCTAACCCACAGCAAACATCACTGGTCAATCAGGGAGCTGATCCCTCCCAGCTCTGGAGGCGTCAGCCTCCCCTCCACACAACCCTTACATCTGCTATTCTTAAGTCTCAGTATGACCTATTTCTACGACTTTGTCCATCTTCATTGGAAAACCTCCTTGAGAGGAGATGTAAACTAGAGTTGGTCCTTAGTCTCTGGTTATGAATGGAGAATTTGGAAGTAAATTTGGCCAAGGGCAAAGCAGAAAGCATGGACTCGCTTTAGGTCTAGAGTTTTAAAGGACTAGGCAAGAGGGCTGAGACACTGCTGGAAACTTGCTTGTACCACTATTTGGCCTGGATTCAAAACTGGCCTTGGGAATGAAAGGTAAAGTGATAAATTAACGTTCTTGAAATTAAGGAGAAACTGAAAGAGCTCCTGTGATCATTGGTGTGAGCTTTAGCTTCTGTGATGTGCAAATATTCTGCTATTAAAAATGCAACTCCTGGGCTGGAGCAGTGGCTCAGAGGTTACAGTGCTTGCCCAGCATGCGCAAGTACACAGGTTCAAACCCCAGCACCACATACACAACTAAGTGTCAGAGCAACGAAAGCCATGTGAAAAAACTCGATAAAAACTATTCTGTCTCCTCTCTCTCTCTCTCTCTCTCTCACTGTCTTCTCTTTAAAAACAACAACAAAACAAACAAAAACACAACTCCTGTTCTCAACAGAGCTCCTGATCAGTTCATAAGTAAGAGAATGTTCAACATGCCTCCTCCATCGCATTATGAATGTTGGTGACAATGATCCAAAACTGCCCATGGGGAGCCTGCAAGAAGCTTCCTCCCCCTAGAGAGCCACAGCATGCTGTTCCCAAAAACAAAGACCTCAGATCAGGATTTGTTCTAACTCCAAAGGTAAGAAGTAAAGACATCACACCTCAATGTGGGATCCAGTATTCCTTTGTTTTATCCTATATTTATAGAGGCAGAAAATGTTCTTCCAAAGTACTAAGTCTGAAATGTTTCAAGTCATTTCTTCACTTTAATTTGGGGTTGCTATACATCATGGTTTAGATATGAGGTGTCCCCCAATAGCTCATGTGTGAGACAACAGAAAAACTTTCAGAGGTGAAAGGATTTGATTATGAGAGCTATAACCTAAGAATGAATTAATCCACTTTATAGATTAACTAAGTAGTAACAAAAGGCAGGCAGGGAGTGGCTGGAGGAGAGAGGGCATGGATGTGCCTTTGGGATTTATATTTTGTCCCTGATGGCAAGGTTCTCTCTCTTTCTCTCTCTCCCTCTCGTTCTCTCCCCCCCCACACATCGTCCAAGTTATTGCTGTGAAAGCACCTTTGAAATGGTGTAGTGAGGACCCTTTTATAAAAGCAACGCTAACACTAGCAAAAACTGTCAAAACCGACCCTTTAAGAACTCTGAAAAAAACAAAAACCAAAGGTGTCCAACCATCTGAAGGGTCCTTAAGAAAACCAGCTGAATCTCAGAAAGAAGAGTGGGATTTGAGATGTCTGGAAGCTCTGACTTGCTTCTGGGAATACAGACAGCATGTGTGTGTGCAGGAACGTACACACTGCCAGGAAAGACTTAAGAAGGCCCTAGTCTCCACCTCCAGCTGAGTCTAGGTTTCTGCATAAGCCAGAAGTGAAGGTTAAGGCAGTTTTCTACCACTGAAAGCATGCCCCAACATATACACATACACACAGACAGACACATACTATACCAGTCAGAGTCAGCTTGTTCACTGCTGTGACTAAATAACCTGGCAAGAACAATTTTAGGGGCTCACGGTTTCAGAGGGCACAGTCCATAGAAGGCTGGCTCCATCCCTCAGGACTTAAGGTGAGGCTGAGCATCATGGCAGAAGGCCAAGCAGCTCAAGGCATCATGGGAAACAGCAGGGAGAGAAACCCCACGCCAGATACAGAATAAGGGACGCCCCCAATGCCCACCTCCTCCAACCACACTCTACCAGCCTACAGTTGCCAGTTAATTCCTAAAAGGGGATGAACTCACTGATTGGGTTAAGGATTTTATAACCCAATCATCTCACCTCAGCTTTCCCAAATTGTCACACATGAACTTTTGGGGGACACTTTACATTCAAACCATAGCATGCGTGCGCGCGCACACACACACACACACACACACACGCACACGCACACAGAGTCCCA
Organism: Aplodontia rufa; assembly: GCA_004027875.1. Lineage (NCBI taxonomy): Eukaryota > Metazoa > Chordata > Mammalia > Rodentia > Aplodontiidae > Aplodontia > Aplodontia rufa. The sequence continues at coordinate 20,042 of PVKS010012701.1, forward strand.
TGGCAAAGCTGGAAAAGTTACCATTGCACATGTTTAAAGAAATCTCTGTCCAGTCATTAGATGGTGGCCAGGCTAAGCAAGCAGAGATTCCAAGGGCCATACATGGAAGTAATGTGGGCTTTACAGAATTAGCCCTGAAACGCCACTAAACAAACAATAGCAACTAACGGCAACAAACCCTGGAGAGAGAAAATCCAACTTCCAGAATTCCTACTTTATATTATTAGAAATTGCCAATTTTAAACAACAACAAAAAATTATAAAACACACAAACAGGAAATTACAACTTATACCCGGGGGAAGAAAGCAATAGATAGAAACCTGAGCAAGGTACTTCCTAAACAAAAATTTTAAAAGAACTATAATAAATACATTCAAAGAAATAATATATCAAAAGTTAAAAGAAGGTCTAAGTAAAATGTCTCAGTAAGTAGAGAACATCAATAAATGAAAGAAAATTGTGAGAATAAACTGAATTTCTGAAGTTGGAAAGTACAGTGAAAAAATGTTATAGGAGTTCAACAGCAGATTTGAACATGCAGAAAGAATTAGTGAACTTGAAAATGGGTCAGTTGAAGTTTCTCAGTATGAGCAAAAAAAGAACAGAGACGGTCTGGAGTGCTGGCTCAGTGGTAATAATGCTCTTGCTGCATGCACGAGGACCCAGGTTCAAACCCCAGCAGCACATACACAACGAAGTGTTGGAGCAACAAAAATCAGACGAAAAACTAAATAAAATTGATTCTCTCTCTCCCTTCTCTCTTAAAAAAAAAAAGAAGAAGAGAATTTAAAAACTGAACAGAGCCTCAGAAATTTATGAGATACTTTCAATAGTATCAACAGAAGCAATTTAGGAGTCACAGGAGAGAAGAGAGAAGAGGAGGAAGACAGATTATTGGGGGAAAAAATCTTGTCTTAAAACTTCTCATATTTAGTGAAAAACATTCATCTGCATATTCCAAAAGCTTAACAAACTCTGGGTAAGATAAATACAATGAGAATCTTGAAAGCAACAAGAGAAAAGTGACTCCTTGTGTACAAGGGTTTCTGAATGTTAACAGCTGCTGTTTGGACCCTCAAAGGTCTATGTGGTAGAGGATTGGTCCCAGGTAGATGCTACTGGGAGCTGGAAAGTAAAGTGCAGTGGGAGGTCCTTGAAGTTGTTCAGGTCATGCCTCTGAAGGTGATTTTGAGATCCTGGCCCATTCAGTCTTTCTTTTTCTCTCCTCACCTCCTCTTTTTCTCTCTGACTTGTGTAAGTGGGTTTGCTCAGCCATGCCCTCCCCACATTATGTCTGGCCCACCACCAGAAGCCCAGGGCAATGAGTTTGCCCATTCTTAAGACTAGAACCTGGGGCTGGAGCGGTGGCTCAGCGGTTTTGGTGCTTGCCTGGCAAGCACAAGGACCCGGGTTCAAACCCCAGCACCACGTACACAACTAAGTGTTGGAGCAACGAAGGCCATGTGAAAAACTAAATAAAGTTGTTTCTCTCTTTCTCTGTCTCTCTCACTGTCCCTCTCTCTTTAAAAAAAAAAAAAAAAAGACTAGAACCTCCAAAAGATGAGCCAAATAAATTTTTCTCTTTGTAAGTAAATTATTTGGGGTATTTTGTGATAGTGTCAGAAAGCCGACTATCACAGCAACTGACTTTCGCAGAAACAACAAAGGCCAGAGAAGTGGCTGACAGGTTCAAAATGTGAGGTGTAAGATGTATGTCTTTTCTGTCAAACTTGAAAGATTGTGATGTATAATCTACTACCTCCATTCTAGAGCCCCCTCCCACTTTGAAGATAGTAACTCCCTCACCTGTGTACGCCCACCTGTGTCCACCCACCTCTTTCCAAGGACCCCTTCCGGTACCCAGCCATCTTCTTCTGGTGAACTCTGAATCACTATGACCCTTGCCACATGTGTGGAGACCCCCACCCCCATTCTCTCCCAGCCGCCTACTCCCTCTTGCACCTGCCTTCACCTAATCACAGCCAATCTCGAAGACTATGCACTTGAGCTCCTCCAATTAGGGCAAAGGGCAGTGTTGCATCAGGTTGGAGTTAAAAACCCCTCACTCCCTTGCAAGGCACGCATTTTTTCTTTCACCCTTCGGCCGAAGTAAAATTCTGCCTTGCTCACCCACACCCGACCACGTGTTTGATTTCATTTATAACAGAGGGGAAAGGGGAAAAAAGTGTCAAACAAGGATTTTGTATCCAGCAAAACTATCATTCAAAACCAAAAAATCAAGTAAGGTATTCTTAAATATATATTTTTTTAAAGTAAGAGAATTCATAACTAGCAAACTTACTCTCTAAGAATACCAAAGAAATCACTGGAAGAAATGAAAGAACACTAGCTAGTAACTGAAATGCACACAAAGAAAGAGCACTGTTATAAGTAACTACAGGAATAAATATGAAAGGTAGTGAAAAATGTGGCTTTGATGTAACTTTTCTCCAAATAACTTTTTTTAAAGAGAGAGAGAGAGAGAGAGAGAGAGAAAATCAATTTTATTTATTTTTTCATCTGGCCTTCATTTCTCTGAAATTGAGCTGTGTACGTGGTGCTGGGGTTTGAACTCTGGTCCTTGTGCATATCAGGCATGTGCTATAACCACTGAGCAACTGCTCCAGCCCTCCAAATAACTTAGTAGACAACTGTACAACACAATAACTATAAAGATGTTTTGATGAGCCTGTAATGTATAAAGTGCAACTATGACAATAGTAGACATAGGCGGGGACAGAGTTGCATTGTGACAAAGTTCTTCTGTACTGTTGAAATTGACCCAGTTTCAATCCAAGCTAGGTCATCTTAAGATGATAAGTGTAATGCTGAGAGCAATCACTAAGAAAATAATTCAAAATCACTATGGTAAAAGGGGTAAGAGAATTCAAACAATAAACTAGAAAATATTTACTTAACATAAATTAGGGCAGCAATAAAGAAATAGAGGGGGGTCCTTGTCCAGTGAAACACCCTTGCCAGGAATCTGAGTTTTTCTCCTCTCCTGTTTGAACATGGTGCAAACCAAAGCAGACAGCGTCCCAGGCACCTACAGAAAAGTGGTGGCTTCTCGAGCCCCTAGAAAGGTCCTTGGTTCCTTCTCCTCTGCCACTAATTCTACGTTGCTTTCATCAAGGAAAGCGGAAAATAAGTGTGCAGGACGGAATCTAGTTTGTTTACGCCCAACTCCCAAGTGGCAAAAGGAATTGGAGAATTCTTCAGACTGTCCCCTAAAAATTCTGAAAAGGAGAATGGGATGCCTGAAGAGGCAGGAAGCAGTGGCGTAGGAAAAACAAAGGGAAAAGTATGTCCTCTGCAGCCTGACCACACAGATGACGAAAAAGAATAGAACTTATTCATCCTTGAATAACGTCTCCTGTTTAGTATTCTAGGGTGTAAATTTGCTTAGATGTTTGTTCGATAAGGTTTGTTGAATAAGCATTTAATTTAAAAAATGAGGCTAAGGTTTATTGAGAAACAAGTTATGGAATTGGAGAATTTATAAAATTTTTTTTTTTTTTAAAGAAAGAGGGACAGTGAGAGAGAGAGAGAGAAAGAGAGACACAACTTTATTTAGTTTTACACATGGCCTTAGTTGCTCCAACACTCAGTTGTGTACGTGGTGCTGGGGTTCGAACCCGGGTCCTCAAGCTTGCAAGGCAAGCGCCGAAACCACTGAGCCACCGCTCCAGCCCCGAGAATTTATAAAATTATGGTTACTTAGTTTAATATTGAATTTAATGCAGTACATTGGTTCTTTTACCTGTTATGAAGCCTCTTGTTCTTGCTAACATCTAATCACTGCGTGATGTTCTGATTACTAATGGCCTATATTTGAGATTTGCTTAAGTCTTTGTACTGATGCCATTTATACTGGCATTTGGGCTTTGAAATGATGTTATATTTTCATTCCTTTTATTTGCTTCAAAAAGCAGAGTTAGAAATTTGCACGTTAAAAAAAATTCAGCATTAATTAGACTTAATTTTTGTCATTTTCCAGAAAGGGTACCAAAGATATACTTTTGAAAAGAAAAAGTTAAGGGTAATTTGGTGTTGAGGGTATAATCAGTTGATAATCAAAGTTTCTAAAACAATAACAAAAAGATAAAATACTAGCATAGAATCATGAAAAAATGATTCCATAGGTTACATTAATAGGGAGGCATTCTTCTTGGATATGTATTTGATTCAGTATCATAAAATATTTTCCTTTTGGCCTATACTTTTAAAGTTGGAAATCAATAAAACATGATGGGCAAATCATGACATAAGCCCAGAGCTATGTCTAAGTCCTTCAGGTTCTACTCTATTTCTCAAGATAACTAGTGGCACACCTGAAGAAGCGGTGTACTACGCTTGTTAACTGATGCTCTTGTTTCCCCAGCACACTCTCTGTTTACTGACAAGCCGTCAAGTTTCAAAATTAACCATGTTTTAACAGGTATATTGTTCTGAAGTTTGAAGTAAAAGGGTACTTATTTTCACACAAAAAATAAAGAAATAGAGGGGGAAATAAAACATATAAGAAGCAAATAGAAAAATGGCAGGCACAAGTCACACCTCATTGGTAATCACATTAAATGTAAATGAACTAAATAATCCAATCAAATTGTAGAGACTGGCAGGCAGAATGAACTTTAAATTTTATATTTTTTATGAGTTCAGCCTGTTCTCATATATTGAAGGGACTCCTTGCTACACATGCATATACACACAATAGTGATAATGTAATTTGAGCCCAATCCTTACCCAGAATCTTCCCCTTTCGTCCAGTCCATGTTCGTTTTTCTCCAATGTAATTCCCCCCATTATTTATACAAATGTACATATACATATATATTAATTTTTGAATTTTTAAGATTTAAATGTCTGCATGACTATTATTTGGCTTCTCAGGGGAGTCAAGTGTACCATACATAATTAATACCTCCCCTTTCCTTCCCTCTTCACCACCCTTTCTCTTCTACACCCTTTACCCCCTCATAGCTATAGTAATACTTAGGGTGAACTTTTTTAAAAAACATAAGCTAATTATATGCTGTCTATAAGAGACACACTTTACATTCAAGGACACAACAAAGTTCAAAGTAAAATGATAGAAGAAGATATGCCACATAAACGGTAATCAAAGGGCAGTAAGACTGAGATTAATAACATCACACAAAATAGACTTTAAGACAAAATTTTTCACTAGAAACAAAAGACATATATACACCTAACAACACAGCCCCAAAATATACAAAGCAAAATTGACGGACTTGAAGGGAGAACTAAAAACTAGCTGGGGTCGCTGGAGAGGTAGCTCAGTGGCTACAGCACTTGCCTGGCATGCACGAAGACGTGAGTTCACACCCCAGCACCACACACGCAACAAAGGGTCAGCAACAAAAGCCACATGAGAAACTAAATAAAATTGATTCTCTCTCTCTTTCTCTCTCTCGCTATTCCTCTCTCTTTAAAAAAAAAAAAAAAAGCTGGAGATTCCAATACCCCACTGCAATAACAACTGCAGCAGAAGATCACCAAAAGAGACTTCAACAACATGTTCACTAGATTAGTCCCAAAACTCACCTATAAGAGCTAGAGTGGTGGCTCAGCAGTTACATGCTTGACTGGTATGCGCAAGTACACAAGTTTGAACCCCAGCACCAAGTACACAATGAACTGTTGGAGCAATGAAAGGCACATGAAATAAACTAAATAAAATTGATTCTTTCTATCTCTCCCTCTCTCACTTAAAAAAAAGGCATAGAACATTCCACCTAACAATAGCAGAATACTAATCATTCTCAAAATTCTATCAGATAGCCCACAATAAATTTAAAATCAATTGAAACCAAGCATAGTATGTTTTACCACCACAATGGAAAAAATTAGAAATCAGTAACAAAAATTTAGGAGATTGGTAAGTATGTGGTAAATAGCATACTACTGAATAACCAAGGGTCCGAAAATGAAACCATGAGGGACATAGAAAATACTTTAAGGGGCTGGAGTAGTGGCACAGCAGTTGGTGCTTGCCTGGCATGTGCAAGAACCCAGGTTCAAACCCCAGCACCACGTACACAGCTAAATGTCAGGGATGCAGAGGCCAGATAAAAATATGAATAAAATCGATTCTTTCTTTTTTTTTTCACTCTCTCCCTCTCTCTCTTTAAAAAAAAGAAAGAAAGAAAGAAAGGCAGGAAGAAAACATTTTAAGATAAATAAAAATACAAATACATCCTAGAAAAACCTGTGGGAAGTACTGAAAGCTGTGGTTAGGTGAAAATGTATAGTCACAGCATTTAAAAAGAGGAAATAACCCAAATCAGTAAGCTGCCTTCTGCCTCAAGGAACTGGAAACAGAAGAGCAGTCCTAACCCAAAATAAGCCAAAGAAAGGACTAGAATGGAAATGATAGTTGCTATATGTTATCTCTGAGAAAGGGAACCCACAAGAGGAGACACCCCTTCACAGGCAGCAGGTCAGGTGTCGAAGGCTTTGTTCTGAATCCAGGGTTCGGGGTGTTAGGTTTCCAGAGTATCGGTTGCAAAGGTACCCGGGCAAGCCGTGGGACAGACAGGTAACAGGAGATAAAGGACTGTGCTGTTCATTTCCTGTTCCCAGAGGCCACGCACAGACTCCACGTCTGGTCCAGAGGGTCACATTCCACATGTCCTGCCTGGGATCCCTCCCATGCCCATCCCCTGCCACTTTCACCTTTGGCCTTTGTAAGAGAAACTTTCCTATCCTTGGAGAGACCGTCAATCAATTGCTGGAGCAGCAGGTACCTGGAGACAGAAGACCCTGTACGGTGACACTCTGAACCTGCACAGGCCACAGTAAACGTTTGAGAGCCAAGGAATCCATGTTGCAGATGAGCGAGGGCTCTGGATGGGAGGAAGGAAGACGGGGGCTGCAAATGCTCCAGCTCTGCAGTGAGGAGTGCAGTTCAGGCCAAGGAGTCCTGGGCTCACCCAGCATATTCTCCATACTCACTTCCTGGGAGCATGGTCCCAAATCTCTCCAAACCAAGGGCAAGCTAGCATTGATGATTCTCTGCTATGCTGAGGACTACCTCACGCACTGGCTACCGAGGCAGACTCTAGAACATTCTCTCTTTAGCAGCAGCAGCCATTTTTACCATTGCTCTCTTATTTACCCATCAAGACAAACATTATCCCATCTTTATTCCCTCAGATTCCCTTTCCCATTAGGCTGTTTGCACTGAGGCCCCGTTTCTGCAGTAACCAAGTGTTCTAAATCGCTTCTTAGTGCCAGTGACTTATTGTCAAACTCATCTCTCTGTTAGGAGTCCATTGGATGGTTAGCCACAGGGAGCCCTCTTAGGATCTGATAACGCTCCATTTCTTGATCTGGGTGCTGGTTATGTGGGTTTCTTCAACTTGTGAAAAGTTATCACGATATATTCTAATGATATGCATGTTTAATGATATGCATAACTTCTATTTTATTTATTAAATTAATGTGGTAAAATAGACTTTTGGGGAGCATAGTTCTTTTTTTTCTTCTACCGGGGATTAAACCCAGAGGGGCTTTACCACTGAGCTACATCCCCAGCCCTTTTTAATTTTTTATCTTGAAACAAGGTCTTATAAGTTGCTGAGGCTAAGCTGAAACTTGTAATCGTCCTGCCTCAGCTCCCAAGTCACTGGGATTACAGGTGTGTGCCACTGTTCCCACGGGTCTATGAGTATAACTACCATTCATGTAACCACCATCATAATCAGAATGTAAAAGAATTGTATCATCCAAAAAAACTCCTTCATGCTATCTCTGTACTCACATTCACCCCATCCCAAAACCCACAACAGCCACCAATGTGTTCTCTGGTCCTATGGCTTTGTCTTCTTAAGAATACCATATACTTACATTGTGCTATATTGTGTGCATGTATGAATATGTAACAAGAAGTCCCATCATATGTGCAACTATAATGCACCAATAAAAATGTGAAAGAAAAAAAGAAAAATATGTAACTTGCTGAAGAGACGAAATAAATAAAACCTTTATCAACATGAGAAAAAGAATATCATATAAAAGAATCACGCAGCATGTGACCTCCTGAGCCTGAGTACTCTCACTCAGAATCTTTGAGATCGGTCCAAGCTGTTACATGTACAATCGCTTTCTTTTTAGTGATTAAGTAGTGTTCCATTGTGTGAACAAATCAGTTTTTTTTTTTAATTTATTTGTCCATGGAAAGATATATAGGTTGTTTGCAGCTTTTGAATTATGAATAGAGCTACTCTGAATCCTTATGCACATGTTTTGGTATGAACACACATTTTTATTTCTCTAGGGTAAATATCCAGGAATAGGATTCAGGGGTCACTTGGTAAGTACATGTTTAACTTTATATAGCTTGGAATTGCCAAACTATTATATGAGAATGCATTTCCCTAATGGCTAATTCTCATACACATCTTGTATGTGCATGTTTATCATCTGTATACACTCTGTCTTAGTACATTCATGCCTGTATATCGAAATGCCTGAGACAGGGCAATTTATAAATGATAGGAAGTGATTGCTCACGGTTCTGGAGGCCAGAATGTCCAGTACCCACCAAGGCCCCAGCATCTTGGCATGGAATGAGGCTACTCTGGGCTTCCAAGATGGTGCCACCCGGCCGTGTTGTTCTCAGGCGCAGGAGGATGAAGAGGAAAGGCCCCTCCCCCTGCCCCTCTGTAAGGGCCCTAATCCTATCTAATGTCCTCACATCTTAATGCTGTCCCACTGATGATGAAGTTTCAACAGGACTCTTGGGGGACACATTCGTACTCTACATTTTTCTTTACTAAATATTCTTCTGCCCACTTTGTAATTGGGTTGTTTCTTTTCTTCTTCTATTTGAGGGTTCTTTTCATATTCTATATATGACATGCTAGAATATATATATATGTGTGTATATATATATACATATATATATACAGAATGCATATAAATCTATTTATGAGTCCCTTGTCAAAAGTGTGATTTGCAGATACATTCTCCAGTTTGTTGCTCCTTCTTTCATTCTCTAAACAGTATCTTTCATATAAGTTCTTAATTTTTTTTTTTTAAGCGAGAGGGACAGTGAGAGAGACAGAGAAAGGGAGAAACAACTTTATTGAGTTTTTCACATGGCCTTAGTTGCTCCAACACTCAGTTGTGTACGTGGTGCTGGGGTTTGAACCCGGGTCCTTGTGCTTGCCAGGCAAGCGCCAAAACCGCTGAGCCACTACCCCAGCCCCATAAGTTCTTAATTTTGATGAAGTCTAATTTATTGATTTTTTTCTTTCCTAGATTATCCTTTTAGTGTATGTCTAACAACTCTTTGGCTAAGCCGCTGTACAGAGATGTCCTTTGTTTTCTTCTTACAGTTATAGAAAGCCTGGGAGGCAAAGGAGGCTCGTGGGGCAGGAGACCGAAGGAGCCTCTCCCTCTCACATCTGCACAATCCCAGAGGTGAATGCTTCCTTAAACCTTGCATCCTAGGCATCCCCCTTGCCTCCCCCTTGTCCCAGCCTTGTCTTAGTTTTATGTTTCACGTGGTGATCTAGTCTCCATTTCTAGCTGATTTCTATCTACTAGGTGTAGCTCCATTTCGGCCCAGGGGTGTCCACTTGTTACTGGGCTGTTTATTGAAAGCACTGTCTTTTTTCCATGACTGGCCTTTACACCTGTGTCAATCAGCTGGCCACATGCACGTAGATCTAGCTCCGGGCTCTCCATTCTGTTCCACGATCTGTGTGTCAATGTCACTCTGCCTTGCTTACCATAGCTTTAGAGTAAGTTAAAAATCGGTGTACTGGGGCTGGAGTGGTGGCTCAGTGGTTACGGCGTTTGCCCAGCATGCGCAAGTACACGAGTTCAAACCCCAGCACCCACGTACACAACTAAGTGTCAGAGCAATGAAAGCCACGTGAAAAACTCAATAAAAATTGATTCTCTCGTCTCTCTCACTGTCCTTCTCAGTGTACTGAATACTTATAATTTTAGGTTGCCTGGGCAGCCGTTTTTAAATAGAAGTCTGACTTCATTACTGAAGCAGGGTCATTCACCCTTGACAGTTTCCAGGGTGACAACTCCTACCAGTTCTCCGGGTGAATGAGGCAGACACCTGCCTTTTGGAATTGGCTGGTGACCACATCTCTACAGGAGTGCTCAATATAGCCTCCCTGGCTGGACCTGCTGACACTTACACCCCCAAGAACCATGCAGTGGCCACCTCTCAGTCACTGCCTGACTTTTAACTCGTACCTGCCTGCTTTTTCTTTTTCTTTTTCTTTAAAGAGACAGAGGGACAGTGAAAGAATCAATTTTACTTAGTTTCTCATGTGGCTTTCGTTGCTCTAACACTTCATCATGCTTGTGGTGCTGGGGTTCAAACGCACATCCTCGTGCATGCCAGCCAAATACCGTAACCTCAAACTGCTCCAGCCCCAGACATGCTTGCTTTAAACCCACCACCGATCAGGTGCTGGAGTGATGGTTCAGCAGCTGAAGTGCTTGCCTGGCATGTGCAAAGACCCGGGTTCAAACCCTAGCACCACATGCACAACTAAGTGTCAGAGCAACCAAAACCAGAGGAAAAACTAAATAAAGTTGATTCTCTCTCTCTCTCTTTCTAAAACAAAAACAAAAAAAACCTTCTAAATAATAATAATAAAAAATAAACCCATCAATTAGAACACCCTTAGGCCAACCTGTTTGATGACACCTGGACCCAGAATACCCAGGTGTTGGCCACACAATGTCCCTTTCAGTTTAAGGACTATCTAAGCAGAGCAAACAGCAAGATGCCAGGTATTTGAGGGAGAATGAATAACATGTGTCAAATCAACGGGATCTGGTCAGACAACTGCAGTGTAGCTCAGAGAAGAAAAATATAGGGATGAGGAAGCAGAAAGAAATGAGATTGTGGTCCAAATATATTAAGAGCCTCCTTATGAGACGGGGATTCAATGTAATCTAGAATGGTTACAAAAGACTAAGCTGGGATGAAAGTCCCTAAGGAAAGGAGATTTCAGCTCCACAGCTAGCTGCCGTCTTCCTCTCTGTGCAGGTGGGAGAGTCTCAACATTCCTGAAAAGCCACTCAGATAAGAGCCTGTGGTTTCTGTTCCTTTGGAGGTGGCTTAAGAAAAATGTCAATGAAATTACCAATAACAAACTTAGGGACAACAGGAGGGAGAGCAGAGAGCAGAACTTCCCAGGATGGGGGCTGGAAGGATAACTCAGCAGTTAAGGCCCTTGCCTGGCATGCGTGAGAACGCAGGTTCAAATCCCAGCACCACATACACAATAAAGTATCACAGCAATGAAAGCCACATGGAAAACTAAGTAAAATTGATTCTCTCTGTCCCTCTCTCTCTTAAAAACAAAACAAAACAAAAAAAACCTCCCCAGGAACCGTCATTTTCTAGAAACCGTCCTAATTTCCAGTGATAAAAAGAGGAACTGGAGAGTCTTCCATTCAATATTTTTTGCCACTGAATTCAAAAGTCAGGTAAGGAAAATAGATTAAAAAAAAAAAAAAAGATCTTCCAAAACAAGCTATTAGAAAATTAGGACATTTTAATAGAGCTTTGAGAGGACGGGTTAAAGAGCAGGTCCTCCACGGGTGAAGGAGGAAGGAACCTGGTTAAGGATCAGGGGCAGAGTTAGTACTGAATGGGAGGGCAGAGAGTGGGGCTTGAGTCCTGGGTTCGAACCATGCCTCTGCCAGGAAGAGCAGTACAAGCAAGTCCTTGAACCTGCCTTGGTTTCTCTCTTCCTCGGTAATGCGAGAAACCAGGATCAGATGGTTGCTGAGGGCTTGGTGGCTCCAGGTGTTGGGATTCAGAGTTACCAACAGAGGCCTGTTCCACCACCTTCCACATCCATTCAGCAATTCAACCAGACCAATGCAGAGACAACGGCCACCCTGTCCATCCTAGACACGTCTGAAAAGAGCAGATACACCAGGCAAACGTGAAATTCTATCTGAAAAGATTTACACGCATTCAAAATTGATGTGATCCAAAAAGGGAACAAGACCCCACTGGCCAGCTAATGACACCAACCTGAAACTCCCAGGGTAACTAAAGCCTTGAACCACATAACTTCCTTCCATAAGCTGTGAGTGAGTCACAGTACATTCTGTCACCTGCACGCAGAGAAGAGAAACATCTCGGAATATTTCAATATGCATTTAAAATATTAAGCATCTCCCACCGGCACTGGAAGTGATGAATTTATCCTGTGTCGTTATCCCTGTGGGGGCATCGCCTGCATCTGTTCACAATTCACTGCCAAGTTCAATCCACTTTTAACGGGAAGATCACAGGGCTCTGCTTCCTCACACTTGCCTGGGCTAGGCTGGATGCAGGCTGGGCCATGGTGGATGAGGTCCGTGACCTCCTGCCTACATTGCCCCAATCGAAACTGTGAGATAACTACCTCTGCCTTCTATCTTTCCCTAAACAGGAAAAAGAATATATATATATATTATACATAGACTATGTGAGAAGGACAGTGAGAGAAAGAGAGAGAATCAATTTTTATTTAGTTTTTCATGTGGCTTTCATTGCTCCAACACTTAATTTTGTACATAGTGCTGGGGTTTGAACCTGTGTACTTGCGCATGCCAGGCAAGCACCATAATTGCCGAGCTACCGCTCCAGCCCCAAGAATCATATTTTTAAATAGCTCAAAATATTTTTTCCTGGGGCTGGAGGGGTGGCTCAGCGGACACAGCACTTGCTTGGCATGCGAAAGGACACTGGTTTGAACCCCAGCACCACGTACACAGTGAAGTGTCGGAGCAAAGAAAACCACATGCAAGACTGAGCAAAATTGATCCTCTCTTAAAAACAAACAACAACAACAGAACCGTTGTTCCCTTTGCCTCCTTCTTCAGTGAATGACTATGTGACAGTATTTCCCTTTTTCCTGGAAGGAATATTACAGAACATAACTGTTTTCAAACTTAGATGATATCAAGTTTAGAAAAAAATTGAAAAATGCTCAAAGGCTTTAATGGAGAAGCTGACAATAAGTCAGTCGCTTTCAGGTGGGGGCCAGTGGCTTCCCCTCAGTGTTCCCTCCCACACACAGGAGAGAAAGTACCCACTACCTAGGCTTACCCCTTTACTTCAGGATGTCCCATGTCATTTTTGACCCCACCACTTAGTGGCAGGAAAAGCTGCTTTGCAGGTTTGTGTGGGACCAAAGGCTATTACACAAGTAGAGCCATGCATTCCCGACCTGTCACGGTGGGGATGGGTGGGCAGCCTGGCTGGTGAGGGCACTGTTCTCCCTGGAGCAGGCCTGGGTTTAAATCCCAGAGGGCCATGGAATTTAGGACAGATCCAGGCAGGTAAAAAGTGCTCCTATAGCCGGGCACCATGGCGCATGCCTTTAATCCCAGCAACTTGGGAGGCTGAGGTAGGAGGACTGCAGCCTCAGCAACTTAGTGAGCCCCTGTCCTCAAAATAAAAAAAATAAACAGAGCACTAGGGTCATCTCCGACAGTAAGGGGTGATGCAATCATTTTTCTGAGATGATTTTGTTGTTTGCAGAATGTAAATGAAATGAGACTTAGGCAGGTGTCCAGCTACATCAAATATTTTAGTTCCAAGTAGAAGCCACCCCAATAAACAAATTGCATTCTTTCTCTGCCACTTAACTCTCCTCTTGCTTGAGAACAGCTATCCTGGAACACGAAGCTTAGTCCCCCCACATTGCTGAAACACAAGAGGATGTGCTTATATTGATCATAGTGTTTTTCACACTCAAAAATGTATATGTAGCCCGAGCTAGCCAAGAACTTGTACAAATCAGGTACTAAAAATGAAAAATCAAGACGTGAAGAGAGGACCTATGCAAATAAAATGTGAAAAGTCCAAAAATCAATGCTTGTCAAACACCTGTAACAGGACATGAGCTTCACAAATATTACCTTTTTTAATCCTTATAACCCTAAGAGGCAGACCCTCTGATTATGCCATTTTACAGAGGAGAATACTGAGGCTCTGAACGGTTAATTTGCCTTTAGTCCTCAACCATCCAAAAGCTTCCTGTGGCTCTGAACCTGGCCTCTTCCCTCTTCCCTCTTGTCAGTCCTGAAAGTGAAGGCACAGCAAGAGCTAAAGGCCCATTTGTTTTTAGTTGGAAAATATACTTTTTTGTAAGTTTGGGGAGATTGGATTTTATTTTTCCAGGAAATCAATAAGGTAAAACTTTGCTTCATTTAGTAACATCATTTCCCTCCTGTTTTGCCAGATATTTTCCGTGCATAACAAACTTCATAAATGTTTGAGGTTCTCGACTCTTTATTTTTAATAAAAATTACTTTGTTCCCTTCTATCAATCGAAGACAATCATAAAGTTAAATGGATGCTCTTCCTTTGAATTTTACTTCTATCATCTGTCCTATTCAACCTTCTGAAAGGGATTTAATCCAAAAATTACAATGGAAACATCATGTGATCGTGTGTTGGTAAAATGCTTTTGCGATAGAAAGAAATTCTCATTTAGAATTTTACTTCCTGATGAATAGAAAAACGAGAGAAAGGTAATGAAGGATACTAACAAAAGAAAAAACAAACAGCCTCTGAGCATCTGAAAAGATACTCTGCCTTCCGTAATGGTACTCAGAGGCCAAAATGGGGACATTTTTATTTTAATGAGAGTCTCAGGAAGCGCATGGGAAACGCTCATGATGCTCCCAGGTGCAGGGCGGCCATCGCTACGAGCTTAGCTGGAAGATGGAGTGCAACCATCAGAAACCTTACAGTGTAACCTTTTTTTGGTCAGAAACCCAATACAAAGTAATTGAGAAAAACAACAAACAGAAATTATAGGTTCCCTCAAACGGAAAGTCCCAAAGGAGGCCTCGGGAGGTTTGCTCTTCCTCCGTTTCTCAGTCCTACCTTCACCTCTCTGGTTTTCTTTTTAGTCGGGGCTTCTCATGGGGTGGCAAGATGGCCCTGGTGTCTGCAGCTTTATGTCCTACAGGCCAGAGTCCACGGGAACAGCTTCTCTTTCCCTGCTTTGTTAACGCGAGGCTCGACTGATTGATCCGTCTTAGGTGACATGCACACCCTGGAACCAACCATGGTGCCCTGGCTATGCTGGCTGGTGGGGCTGGGATCAGATGCCCACGTCTGGTGCTGGGCAGCCACTTCCAAACCATGCGGGCTGGCAGTGAAGTTGTTCTTAACGAAAACTGGAACAATGCAACAGGCAAAGACGCAAGATGATCCCAAAGCAACAGCCACTAAAAGGACTGATGTCCCCGTTCCTACTAACCCAGCAATTCCTCTTGCTGGGAACTGCTCGCGGAAATGTGCAGCGTGGGTTACAAAGTGCAAAAACCTCACTGCGTCTCTGTACCCAACACCTCCGGCACCAGTTCTCGGATTCTCCCGACACCAGCTGCACATCCCGTAATTTCGCCCTAACACTATCTACCTGGAAGTAGCTTTGGATCCCACAAGTTAAAGGGCTCTGTCCACAAGACAGCTGCTACTTCAGAAGCCACTACTGGCAAGTGTGGGTCCCAGACTTCTGACCGACGGTATCCACCAGGGGTTCCTATGATCCCCTTCTGGGGCTAAGTGATCTTCTAGATTGGCTCAGAGAACTCAGGCAAACACTTTTCTTATATTTATAGTTGAGGAACAGCCAGAAGGAAGATGAAGAAGGCCAGGTAAGGAAGGGAAGGGGTGGCCAACCTCTCACATCCTCCCTGCAATTCCACGAGCTGGCCACACTGGACCCCTGAGTCTGGCTGTTGAAGACTTTTCACAGAACTTTCTCTCCAGTGCCGCCCCCCCCCGTGGAGGTGGGGCTAGAAGTTCCCACCCTCTAATCACTTGGTCTTTCTGGTGACCAGCCGGCTCCTGAAGCCATCCTGGGCCCCACCCTGAGTCACCTCATTAACACCCAGCCAGGTGTGTTCAAAAGACAGCTTTTACCACAACCTAAAATTAGAATCACACTAAATACTGACTTAATTATATGTACACACATATTTGTAACCAGAATAAAAGTTGCACAAAATAATACGTATCCATTTTAGCTATCTGCTCGTTCTCGTCCAATCTCTTCTCTATCATTGCTCTTTCAGTTAACACTATCTCTACATGATACATTGGTGGATTTTTTTTTTTTAAATTTCCCCAATCAAGCTCAGTCTTCATTTATTTTTCTGTTGCTCTAACAAAGTGCCTGAGACTAGGTAATTGTTCCAGGACAGAAGTTTATTTTGACTCACAGTTCTGGAGGCTGGGATCTGCGTGGCTTCTGGCAGGGGCCCAGTGCTTCCGAAGCTCATGGTGGAGAGCTGAAGGGCAAGAGGGCACACGGCAAAGAGACAAAGCTCAGGGGGCCTTGCTCTGTGACACCCTCTGTCGTGGTCATTAGGCTGATCTGGAAGGGTGAGAACAGGGCAGGAAGGCAACCACCCTTGGTGATGACCTGATCCCTCTCAAAGGCCACCCCCAACATCACCTCAATGCACTCGCTCCCAGCTCAGGGGGAAGAGCCCAACTCAAACTGCGTGTAGCAAACACACTATTGAAACTTCTTCTGGCTGGGAATATGGCTTCGTGGTAGAGCACCTGCCTAGCATGTGTGATGCCCTGAGTTCAATCCCCAGTACCAAAGTGTTTTAATACATAATACAATAAAATAAATATTAAAAAACCTTCTTTTGTTTTTTGTTTTTTCCTTTCAAGTAGAATGAAGGCACAAAAGCTTGTCCAAGGGGAGGAAAACCAGGCAGGATCCCCTACTGCTTCTCTAACTTCAGACACCTTCCTCTCCTGCTCCCATCTTGGCAGCAGCCAGGCTCCAAGATGGCCCCAGTGACCTCACTTCCTGGGCCTTCCTTCATCCGACCAGAGCGGGTCTCTGGGACCAACAGAGTATAACAAAAGTGCGGGCAAGGGCTGGAGCGGGTGGCTCAGCAGTTAGGACGCTTGCCTGGCATGCACGAGTACGCGAGTTCAAACCCCAGCACCACGTACACAATGAGGTCTCCGAGCAGCAAAAGTCACATGAAAAATTAAATAAAATTTATTCTCTCCCTCTCTCTTAGTGTTCCTCTCTCTCTTAAAAAGAAAAGAAAAAGAAAAAAGTGGGGGTGGGGTGGGGCTGGAGTGGTGGCTCAGCGGTGATGGCCACCACTTGCTGGTCAAGCGCTAGTACACAGGTTCAAAGCCCAGCACCATGTACACAGCTAAGTGTCGCAGCAGCGAAAGCCACGTGAAAAACAAGGCCAACAAGGAGTCGGGGCCTCCTGCTAACAGCCGTGCACTGCAGAGAGACTGGCCTGGAGCCACCCGCGGAAGGTGTGCTGGGCTCTGGGTGCAGGGTATGCCAGCTCAGCCCTGGCTCTTCACTTGGGCTTGCAGATGCCCAGTGGGGGACGGAAGCCAGAGGAAGCTAGGCATCACTGCCTCCTTTTTGTGTTTGTCCTCAGGTCCCTGCTCAGCTCCGTATGTGGGCGTGGTAGTCACTTAAGGAGTGTTCATCTAAACACTAGTTATTAGCCCAAACCTCACCTACCTGGAGCCCCTGTAGCAACATCCTGTTTCAGATCCCTGGAGTGGGGCCTGGAAGTCTCCTGCCATTGCTCCCTTCCAGGGTCACAGGTCTGATAGATGAACATCCTGAGCAGCTGGTGGAAACTGTCACTATGGGATAAGGACAGACCCCGGATCAACTTGGCTGAGCCAGAACTGAGAGGAGGCTCAGCCAGCCCAGGCGTGGTGGAGGCTGCTCGATCAGCTTCCTCACATCCTCCCCAGCTCTTTCTCTGTGCAATCCCACAGCTCCGCTCAGCACCCGAAGATGGATGGGGCTGAGGTGCTGGCCTCTCTGGGACCTCCCGGCATGGCCATTCCTCCAAGTGCCCTTTGCTGCTTTCACTAGTACCTTATGGGGGTGGTGAGTGACCCTCTCTTGTTTGTCAGGACACCCGGAGTCAGAACTCTGACCTAGGACACTAGAAGCAGTGAAACATGTTGGGGCTGCAGCAGTGGCTCAGCGGTTACAATGCTTGCCTGGCATGCGTGAGGATGCGAGTTCGAGCCCCAGCACCACGTACTCAATGCAGTGTCTGTCAGAGCAACAGCATGTAAAACTAAGTAAAAGTGATTCGTGCTCTCTCTCTCTCTTTAAAAAAAGACATATTGTCACTTTGGGCTGTGAAGCGTGACTCAGTAAATACCTATGGCCCCAGCCAGCGAGTGGTCCTTGGAGATCACGGTGCTGGGCTGCACTACCACCCAGGAGAGAGGAAAAAGGACACAGGGTATTTATTTTATGTCCTTGTCTTTTCTCTTTTATGATCAGGGAGAAAGGTGACTGGCAGCTTGGGTAGGAAATCACAGAATCAAAGTTTGATAGCACACGGTCCACAAAACAACACCGTCGCGGTCAAAGCAGGCAGTGTGGTGGCCAAGGCAGAGGCTCCTCGTCTTCACGGACCCCGTCCTTTCCACCCCACCATCAGTGCGTGGAACTGGAAACGCAGCCTCGGTGGTCCAGTGGAACCCACACGCAGGCCGCGCCCTGGGCTCTGGCAGTGAAGGCGCTCACCTGGAGGCTCCTCTCTGGTGTCGGTGGAAAGCCAAGAAGCAGGGAGCAGAGGAAGGAGATGCTGCCACCGAATCCTGCAGCACTGACAAGCCACACCTCCAGTCCTGCCAGGGACGCAGTCTGGGCTCTGGGTGCTGAGTGGCTTCCTGGGGACCCCCCAATTTCATCCTTATGGTTTCTTGTTTTGTCTCCCTAGTTGGCAGTGGCCAAATTTTTATCTGCTTTTGCCGTGATAGTAAAAGTGTTCTTACATTTTCCCCTTCTTTTCTGCCTGTGGTCCACTGTATGTATTGATCGCTCTGAACCAGAGAGACCTCCTTGGCCACTGGCGTTCAAAAGTCAAGCTTTTAAGATTCAAAAAACAAATAAAAACCAGACACTGGCTGCACCCTCCCTCTCTACGTATACCTGTTTCCTCTGCCAAAATCCTATTTGTTTTGCAACAAGAAGTCAAAACTGTAACACTGATTTCCGTGATGGAGATTGTGTTCAGCAATCTGGAAGCCAGGAACTTGGACTCTGTTTTTTTGCACAACCGTGGTACCCAAGCCTTCACAGAGCTCTCGCTAGTGCTGAAGGCCGAGGAAGGGGCGGGGACCCGGCAGCAGGGATGGGGGGCATGGGGAGAGCCCTGATGGCCTTGGGATGGGGGTCTGAATCAGTGTTGCCCCCTCCCTTCCTCGTCTTTTCCTTATGACACTGGACCCTCGATGCCTGTGGACACTCCCCAGAAACTAAGGCAGGGACAGAGGTCGCTCCTGGCCTCACACCTCCCTGAGGGTTGCATGCGGCAGCAACGGAGTGAAGGTCAGGGGGACTCTGGCCACCTCCAGGACTGCAGGGATGACAGCGTTATTTGCCAGAGTGAGGGAGTTGACAATAACGACCAGGCACCGCGGGCCTCAGTGGGGATTCCTACCCTCACCACACCCTTCTGACGAACGAACGATGCAAGAGGTTCAGAGAGGCCCAGCAATCTGCCCGATGTCACAGACGAGGAGGCTTCCTTCTCTGCCCGGGGTCCCCAGGGCCAGTCAGCCCAGCGGTGCCCTCTGCCTGCTCCTGCCTTCCCCATTTTTTCACTCACACCCAGAGCTTTTCCCAGCACAGGGAACCCAGAGAGTCATTCAGGGCAGCCTGTGAGGAGGGGCCCCTCATCCTGGCAGTGCCCAGCTCTTCGTGCTATACTGCGCTGCTCTGTGGGCGGCTGCTTTGACCACTCAAGGGGTCCAGTGGATTCTGCGCCTGTCTTTGAGACCAGCGAGGGTGGATGGGTAGGAGGGGATTCCAAGAGTTCAGTTAGCATCTTGTGGGGCAGAACCATAGAAATACTGTAAAATCCAAATGACCCGGCATGGAATACAAGCTTTAAAAGCAGAGCTGTCAATGGGAGTAGACCTCAATCCAAGCTGGGAAAGTAACTTACCAGGAGGATGTAAAACATTAAATCACTGAATTTACTGCTTTTTGGGAAGATTAGCATCACCACATGCCTACCAGGTAGCCATCACTAGGGTGATTCATGTCATTGAGCTTCATCTTCAATAGCCCTGGGGGCGGGGCGAGAATCAGTCCCCCCAGAGTGGACAGAAGAGGCAGACTGAGAGTCTTAAGGGACTCGCTCAGCCTCAATTTGAAAGTCGCTCTAAGCTTTTGCTTGTTTCTTGTTATCATGTCGCTTGAACTCAGTGCTGCTCTCATTTCTTTGTATTACTTAACCTTCAAGCCCACATGGGCAAGAGTGAGATACTATACGCTGCAGACATCTGAGAGAACTTTCTGGATGCAAGGAGTCGCTGGCAAATAGCATCAGCTGCTTCTGATTTCTCTTCTCTAAAACTCTACTTTGTTTTGTGAGTTGAATGGTGGCTCCCCAAGGACATGGCAAGAACCTCAGAATATTACCTTATATATCAAGGGAGTGAGCGTTACCTGATCCGGCCAGAGCTGAGGAAAGGAGCTCATCCCGATTACCTAAATGAACCTTAAGTGCAATCACACCTGTTCCGGAAGAGAGAGACTTGCTGGAGGGAAGGGGCAGCGTGACCAGGGAGCAGAGACCAGGAGGAGCCCCCATGGTTGGGAGAGGCATAGGTGGCTCCTAGAGACTTCAGAGGGAGGATAGCCTGGCTGACACCTGGATTTTGGACCCATGATATTGATTCCAGACACCTGTTTCTATTGTGTTGGAGCCAAATTAATCAGTTTGTGGTAACATGCACTCAGTGTATCACAGCATGATCCTCCACTTGTAATCAGTGAACAGCCCCGGACACTAACACATAAACTAAGTTAAAATCACTCTTATTAGGCTTTGAAGTTCTCCCCTGTTCTCCTGATTCCTGGGGCAATGTGCGTCTCTCTCCACGTGCAGGTGGCAATTCTCTGGACCCATCCCCTCAAACTCAAAGATAATTTTTTTTTTAAATCTACAGATTTAATGCTACCTCCATCAAAATGCCAGTGACACTCTTCACAGAACTAGGAAAAACCATCCTAACATTGATATGGAAGAAGACTCAATATAGCCAAAGCAACCCCGAGCAAGAAGAGTGACACTAGAGGCGTCAGTCCTGATCTCCAACTGTACTACGGGGCTACAGAACAAAACCAGCATTGCACTGGCACAAAAACAGGCAGGAAGACCAATGGGACAGCACACAGAGCCAAATCCACGCAGATAGCAGTCATGTTTCTTGACAAAAGTCCCAAAAGCACCCTGGAGAAAAGATGGCAAATGGGACATTCATATGCAGAAGAATCTAGAACCCTGCACAAACGTCAACCCAGAGTGGATCCAAAACCTGGATTAGACCGGAAACGCCACAGCTGCTGGAAGAAAGCAGGCTCAACACTCCAACATACCGGTGCAGGCACTGATTTCCTTAGTAAGATTCCTGAAGTTCAAGAAATAAAACCAAAACTCAGCAAGTGGGCTGGCATCGGATTTAAAAGCTTCTGCACAGTGAAATAAGCCAAGGTGTGAAGAGAGCGAGCCTGTGGAATGGGTGACAATCTTTGCCAGTTACTCTTTGTACAGGGCGTTAGTATACAGAACAGTCAAAGAACTCAGAAGACTCACCACCCAAACCTCCAAATATCCTAGTCAATAAATGGGCAAATATCTATAGACATTTCTCAAAAGAAGAAATAGGAATGGCCAACAAATACATGAGAAAATGTTCAACATCCTCAATCAAGGAATGCAAATCAAAACTGCACATTCCCTCCCACTCCTGTTAGAAAGGCAATCATCAAGAACACAGAACAAGGAAGGCTGGCAGGGATGTGGGGAAAGGTACACTTCCGCTAACCTGCAGATTAGCACAGCTCAAACAGACGCTTGGATATGAAACTTGACTGCCAACTTTTCCACCAGCTGGAGAGCCTGGATTTTCTCCACTGCGGCAGCAGGTGAGGTCTGCGTAAGGTGCGGCCCTCTCAGAAGTGTTGCAGCTCCTAATGATGGGCTGTGCCCTCCAGCGTTGCAGCAGACTCCAGCAACTCACCATTCATTTCTTCTTTCTCGGTTCTTGTCTTGTGAATTTGAAGAATGAAACCCACAGACCAGAATGAGTGAGTTTAACAGTAGAATTTATTGAAGAATAGAAACAACTCTTGCACTGCAAGATGAGACCTGACAGCAGCTTCTCTCAGACTGAGTGTGCTAGACTAGGGGTTTATATAGCACTTGAATCACTGCTATTGGTCCAAACTTATGCTAATTAGGGTTTGAAAAAAGTACTAATGCTATTGGTCCAAATTTACATTAATTAGAGACTGGAGACACACCAATTCTATTGGATGACTCTTGAGTCCCAACCTCCATTCAGGTCTGTCCCCCACCCATTTTCAGTCATTGGAGATGAGGAAGTGGAGGCTGAGGTCATCAGGTGGTCCATGCTTGCAGGATCCGGGCTGCAGTGGGTTTCTGTGCTGTGAACATGCAGGCTACTGCAGGGGTACAGGTTGGCTTCCCCTGGCTCCCCTCAGTGCTGGCTCACAGCACCTCAGGCCCATGCAGCTGTGAGCTGTGCTTTCTTCCTGTGCTCCAACCCTTCTTTGCCATCACTCTGCCACTTCTTGGCAGCCTGTGTGGCTGGCAACCAGGGAGCCATGTTACAACCACTTTGGAGAGCAGCATAGAGATTCTATGAAAGACTAGGTACGGATCCACCATACAACCTAGCTACCCCACTCCGTGGTATTTATCCCAAAGACTAGAATCAGCATACTGCAGGGACACAAGCATATCTCATGCAAGTGCAGTTCACGACAGGTAAGTTACGGGACCAGACCAGGTGCCCTTCAGCAGGTGAATGGATGAAGGAAATGTGGTGCACACAATGGAGTTCTCAACCATAACAAAATTCTGGCATTTGTTGGTAAACGGATGGAACTGGAGAACATCATGCCAAGTGACAGAGCCAACACCTGAGGGTCAAATGTTCTCATATGTGGAAGCTAGAGAGAGAAAAAATAGAAAAGGGATATCATGAAAACAATGGAGAACAGTAGAGAGAAGGAAAGGGACCGAACGGGAAAGGAGTAGAGGAGGGCAGGTAGGGAGCACTGGGAAATGAAGGTGACCAAACTATGCTCTGTGCAGGTAGGGATGTCACAATGAATGCCACTGTTATGTATAATTCTAAGACATTAATAAAAACAATTTAAAACGTAAAGCTCTAACTTGAGTATTTAACACCACTGGAACTACAGAACTTTTTTCCTCAGTGAATAAAGTTACAGATGTTTTTCAGTAGGAACCTGGGACAGATGGGGGTCAGAGAGGTCAGGGCATGCCCTCCTACTGAAGGAAGTGCGAGGGCAGAATCGTGGCTGATGAAGGCAGCTTTTGCATTCCTCTTCTGACCCATCTCTTGAAGTTCTGATTTGTTGCTAACTACAATTGGCTACAGATGACAGCTGAAAGTTAACAAAGCTGCCAGACATCATCACCGTTTCTCAACCAGGTGGATAATGCCCTTCCACTTGGGATATGTGGAAGTACTAGATGACATTTGGGGTTGTCACAATGACTGGAAGCATTTAAGCAGGAATGAAGGAAACCAAAGGCTTTACCTACAACGCTCCGCCCAGAATGGTGCCAACCAAAATGCCAGTACCTTGAAAAATACTGGAAGGCATTTCAAAGCATCAACGCCAGAAGTCCCAAGTATTGAAGCATGACCCAGCGATCACTGAAGTGCTTTAACAAATGCAGTAAGGTCCTGCAAGGTTTTGGGTCACGCTTCTGGCTGGGAAGCGAGCCAGCGGTCCACCAGCACCCCCACCCCCTTTGGCTCCACCAAAGGTATTTTCACAAAGCCCTTTACACAGCTGAGGGTTATCACACCACCAAACTCTCCTGGATTCCAAGAGCTGTATGATCTGTTTCCTGAATTCTGTGTGCTTTTTGTTTTTAGGCGTTAATCCACCTGGGCCTCATGCATGCCACAGGCAGGTACTCTATCATGCATGTTCTAGGTGACTTTTTTTTTTTAAAGAGGTAGAGAGAGAATGATATTTACATTGTCATCATCTGGCCTTTGTTTCTCCAACACTTAGTTGCATATGTGGTGCTGGGGTTTGAACCTGGTCCTCACACGTGCCAGGCAAGCACTCCAGCCCTCTGACAGTTAAGACACACTTTGGGAATAGAAAAGAACTGATTGGATGGGCAAGTTTGTTTGTTTGTTTTAAGAGAAGGACAGTGAGAGACAAAATAAATTTTTGAGTTTTCCATATGGCTTTTGTTGCTCTGACAGTTGTGTACGTGTTTGAACCTGTATACTTGCACATGCCACCCAAGTGCTGTTACCGCCAAGCCAGGATGAGCAAGTTTTAACTAAGGCCCTAATTCACCTCTTTGAGAAAGGAACAGAAACCAGGCTTGGTGGTGCACAACTATAATCCGAGTAGAGGCTCAGGTGGCCGAGCATGAGGATCGTAAGTTCTAAGCAGCCTCAGTAACTCAGTGAGACCCTGTCTCAAAAAAAATTGTTTTTATATATAAAAATAAATAGACTGGGGATGTGGCTCAGTGGTTAAGTGCCCCAGTACCAAAAAAATAAAAACAAAAAGACCCAAACAGCAGGGCTGAGGGTGTGGCTCAGCATTAGAGCGCTCCCTAGCTCGCTTCAACCCTGGTTCGACCCTCTGTACTGCAAAAGAAAATAAAAAGGAAGTAGCAGACTGAGTCCACTGGGCTTTATTTGAATTGACTACTAACTTCACTGCAGCTGCTAACAGAGAGTAGACTGTCCTTTCAAGCTGGACAGGACTTTTCTGTCCTGACATTCTTCAGTGTAATTTTTTTTACAATAAATTCCTAAATGTCCCCAATGAATATTTTGATGTATTTTAGCCAGAGAATAAAATCTAGTCCTGAAACTTCAGATCCCAGCAGCAGTGCAGTCATCCAACACAAGTGCTAGCCTCAAAGTCACAATGGGCACTTGAGGTGCAAATGTCACAAGTCTCAAGGCAAATTTTTGAGGACCAAATACACATTTGCGGGTTCCTCTTCAGATTCTTGCACAGCATTGCTCCTATGAATCAGCAGCAATGAGCTCCCTGCGCTTCAACCAGGGGTCCACACGTTCTCAAGTATCTTCCAACCCAAGGCACCACTTCCCCAGTGCTTAGGGAATGTCCCTGAATGTCTCCTATTGTGTTCTCCACTATCTGCCTCTAAAGAAGTTAAGTTCACCACATTACTTACCAAAATACGCTCCCCCAAACCATCCAAATACCGTTCCTCTCAACAATCCTCTAGTTGTGCATAATTTAATAAAACTGACCATGTAGGATAATGCTGTTTATTAAAAATATAGTCAGGGAGAAGGAAGTCAGTGCATTTATGCAATTTTACATACACATTTGTAGTCTGAGGTTCCATTATTCCAACAGTTCATATAAATCACTGTTTCAGATAAAAGGGAAAAAAATCACTTTACACAGATCAGCAAATTGGTCATAGGTTTGTAAATATGAGTAGTCTTGTACTAAAAATAAAACTACCTCTTCCATTATTAAGCAATGCCTCCTTTATGCAGAACAAGTCTTCGAGAGTTAAGAAGTTTCTCTTAAGGATTGTTAACTTGAGTTCTTGGAAAATGGCCAATGTTTTCTCTCCATGTTATTTTGTCTACTTTTTTTTTTTTTTTGAGGTAACGAATTTTCAGTGATTTGTCACTCACTAGGTTCTCCTTCTGTGCATGCCAACCTCTGTAGTGTCAAACCGGGCTCACACAAAACCAGTTCTCAGAGAACCATAAATACACAGTATGACACTTCTAAACAATGTTCTCATTACAGTAGAGGAAACAAAATGGGTCCCCCCGTCCAAAAAAAAAAAACAAACCCCTGAAATCAATGAAATGAAGGGTGATCATTTCTATTAACAGGGAATGGCATCCAGGATCACCCAAAAGGAATTTGGCTTGTGAATGAACTCATTACTTCACGCTTTTTCCCCTCCTTGGATTGGCAATGGCATTTTCCACGTCCTGACCTCAAGCTTTCTGAATGGAACTGAGGGAACAGCCTCACCACATGACAAATCAGAGGGAAGTCCTCAAACTTGCAATCTGCGTGGGATAACCCCTCTGTGGACAATCAAGTTGGATGTAAGTCCTGATGCAGAAGCTGGTGCTGTCCCCTGGCCTTCCGCACAAGATGATCTGGGGAAGTCACTCCAGAACAGGAAGTAAGTGTCCCAGTCAGCACACCACTCCTTTCCACGCTGTGCATCCAACTCAAGAGAAAAGGCAAACCCAGGAAAGGGGAGCCTTCAGCAAACTACTTCCTCACACGTGGAAGAAATTTCTCTGACTACAACATGGAGACTTGAGACCAAGCATGCAAGGAGGAATCTGCAATTCTGGTACAAGTGTGTGACGCCTAGAACACACCCGGGCCTGCTCACCACTGGGAGTGGGTAGGGAAAGGGGGTGACATTTAACCACCTTGTCCTTCTCTGAAGTGCAACAGGTAACACGTTCTTATAATGCAGATCAGATGAGCAACTGCCTACATAACACAGATTCTGTGTTAGCTGTGACTTCATTTCAACAAGAACTAAAGGCCAAGTACTTCCCAACTGCACGTTTAAAGCATACTAAGAAGTGGGTGCTTGTTGAGAGGGCTGCTGAGCAATTCAACTTCAGGCATACCTGGAGAAACAAATGAAGTACATACTTTTTCCCTCTGAGGCAGTAAGACCTCTGCCATGAGAAAATGCCGTTCAGACCCAAATTAACCAAAGGTCCCATGCCATGCATGGAAGAAGGAATAAGCCAAGGACTAAAAACATTTAAACTATGGACTCTCAAACACTCGGGCTCCAGAGTGAGTCAAAACCATACATGTACTCTCCTTAGACGCTGGCATCAATGAGGCCAAATCTGCCAGGGCCACATTGTGGGTAAAATAAAATCTAGATGTTTTAATATGAAACGTAACTTTGTCTATTTACACGTCTTATAAAAATGAGGAAAATGCTATGTTCACACAAAAATCTGTGTTTAGTTTGTAAAAAGATATCAGAACTGATAACAAATGCATTCAGCCATTAATTTCACCCAACCAATCTGCTCGACTCCTACACTGTCAGTGGTGAATTGCAGAAACGCAACTTCATCTTGGATTTCAGGTGAGGCTACATACACATTCATCAGTTTCTGCAACTCCTCTGTCACGTCTGCTTCCCCACTTAGGGTTGCTGTCCTCCTTAATTCTCTTACATCTTTAAAAGGATACAGTGTCCTAAGTAAAACAAGCCACTAAGTTTCTTTTGGGTGGTGGGATGGAAAAAAGGGCATCTATGCAAATTAAGAACTGGAAAACAGTCAATAAACTTGATTTCTCAAAGTTCAATAAAAAAATGGCTCATCTGTCATGGTGAAAGAGATTAAGTATGAAAAGTCCCAATTTATGTAACAGGCTTAATTTTGAATCTTAGGAAGGAAAGAATCTCCTCCCGTTTTCTTTCCACACTTTAGGTTAAGTTGCTATTATACATTGTTTAAATAATGAAGTCAACCATGACCCGAATCATGGGGATATGATTTACTTGCATTGGGATACAACTAAACACTTGAACATTATGCATACAGTACAGAACTATAAACGAAAAGGTGAAACAAACTTTATTTATTTTCAGGTAAAAACATTAACCTGATGGATTATTGCAGATTTGAGAAATCAGCACATAAAACAAATGGATAGCATCGCTTACAGGTGCTTTTATCTGTGTGGAGAGACAAAGGCTGAACTGTTTGTCCCAAGTTAGCACTGAGAGAAGGGGGTGAGAAGAATGAAACAAAGAAGACTGAGAATAGAAATTAAAACAAGAATGAGGAAGAAAAAAATTTTTTACTACAAGAGGGAATGAAAATTGCTTGTTTAAAACTTTATATTAATTTAAAATGTTCTGGCCATAGAATAAATACTGGCCAGCCCAAGCTGTAGACTTTTTGACCTATACAAAAGAAATGAATGAACCTTCCTTTCCTCCATTCTAGAGGCTGTTGCTACTAGAATTGCCATGTAAACAGTCCTAGTATATCAACTGGTAAAAAGCCAGTAATACCCTACAACTCTATTAAAACTAAGCTATAAGAAAAAAGCCTACCTAGTTACAAAGGCTGAATTATATTGACAATATATTTCAATTCAATTAATTTTAATTATTTTAAATTAATTTGAGAGAACATGGACATCAAAAGCCCACAGCTCAGGAAATGTAACAATTTTGAGTGTTGTACTAAAAAACAACAAAAAACCTTGTGTGAACCTCACAGAGAATGAGTCAGGAAGAGAAAATTAGAAGTGAGAAACAAGAGAGCTTGGTCTACACTCAACTACAGCTGTCAAATACATGTGAGCTTTAATTACTGCACTTAATGTATAAGAGTTGCTCTGGAGGAAACAAAACTGCAGACTTAGCTAGATGGATACACACAGCCCAGAATTAAACTGCACAGCGACATTTATTGTTCCAGCCTGGAAAAACATCCCTTTTTTAAATTTCACACAGCAAAGCAAGTTAAAAACTTCACTCATCAAATAAATGATAATTTAAACAAGAACTTGCTAAAGAAACCTCATCACAACAACGCTTTAGGGCCTGATCACTTTAAGTCCATGGGGCCATTAATGAATATCAACCAAGCGTCTCTTTATAATCTGCAAGCCGCTTTTCCTACAACAAGAAGGCGTAACATGTTTCCTTGACTCAGGTGATACAGTTAGAAAAGAAACCATGATTTTTTTTCTTTTGCTGTAACAGGCAGACACTGACTTCTCGTTGTAATCAGGAGAGATGGAATGACTGCTGCCCTTCTCTTGCTGCTATCAACAGTTTGTCACGCATTATCTCAATGCTTGAATAGTCCGGCAACTTAAGATAGTTCACACAAGTCATTACAGAGGGTAAGAAGTCATCTGGGTTTTCTGTTGATTCAAATGTTTTCCGGACAATTGTCAAAGGTGGATTCAGACTCCGGAATCCTGAGTAAGAAAAAAAGACGACAAACCAAGGAACTTGTGGGTTTTCCTTCAGTACTACTCAGAAAACACTGCACAGCTCCCCTGTACGGTGTCACCACACACAAGGCATTCTTTCCCGCTTCACAACTACACTTCCAATGCACGTTCAGAAGAAACCTGTTTGATTTACGTAGCCTTTAAAAATCATTGCCTAACCGTTCTCTCTGCTGATTTTTAAAAACAGTACTAATTCACTTTAAAAATCCATTCTGATCTAATCAACTAAAGTTTATGATGTACAAATGCTACAGAATTTTACCTAAGCAGCATTACATGTACATTAGTAATCCTATTTCAAGTATTTTTTTTAAGACAATCTGACTATTTCTGCCAGTGGTGTCTATTAATGTAACAAACCAAAAGCTTAGGAACCTAATATTGGAATAGTTAAGAGACACTGTAAGTCAAAGATTCTCCATTCACACTGGTACTGAAGTTTCACACACATGCACAACTACAGGTAGCATAAGAGCTAAGTATCAATATCATACTCACCTCCAACCGGCAATCTTGGGCTACCAGTCACAAACTGCAGAAACAACCTCTGCTGCTCATTATCAAAACTACTGAGAATCTCAAACAAGAACTTCACAGCCCGACTACAAAAAGAAATACACCAAAATTATTTCTTCATGTTAAAACACAGTTTTTAAATCATAACAAATTTCAACCCCTGATAATCAGATTATCAACTTCAGTATGGATGCATATGTGTTCCCATTACAATTCACTATGAAATCCAATTTGTTTGCTCAGTTGTTACAGCTAAAATTAAAAAGGAATGTTGTGGAACTTCTGTTCACACACCTTCCAAATTCTTGGCTACCAGATGAAAAACTGGCCAGTGCTCACCTGTCATGTGTGTAACCATGGTCAGGCCTGCAGCACTCCATCAAGGTCTTTGCATCCCAAGTGTCTGCTTTACTGCCACACAGGAGCTGATCCAACTTTAGTTCAAGGAAGGATACAGAATTACTAAAGCATCTGCACATCTGAGTGAAAACAATCTACGTGCACCTATCATTTTCAGTACCGAACCCTTCTGCTTAGGACCTCTTCATAGACTCCACTCTTCTAATACATTTGGATATTCCATTTCCTCTTCATTTGCACATTAACAGGTATCTTGCCCATCTGCAGGGACTACATTCTAGAGAAGCATTTAATCTCAAGTAAAATATATGGGTCTATATCCTAAATTCTAGTTTTCCCAACCTTTCATCGCCTTAGAGGCTTTAAATTGATAACCTGCTTCCAACCAGGGGGATTTTTATACATTCTGGCTTTTACAAACAGAATGGCATACAGTAACAGAAGTCAAAAGAGATACAAAATGAAGCTGGAGAGAAATGGATAAGAAAGCTGAAATGGGACACAGCAAACAGGAAGACTTTCATACTTTGTAGAGAGGTACATTTTTGCCACATGGATGTTTGTATGGGGACCAACCTAGAAATTATAGTATTAGAAAGCAAGAAATATTTATGTGTCCTCAAACACTTGAACATTAGTTTCAAATTAAGCCTTTTTTCCTTTGGTTAAATGCCTATTTGTGGAAGACTAAGTTCGAGAAAATCCAATTCAGGGAAAATTAAGTTTGATACATGTTCTGGGTCACTTATTGTTAGGTACATTATGTATCGGTTACATTTTCATTACCCTATAAAAATAGGGGCTTATTATTACAATTTTATATAAGATAGGGGTTTATCCCAATTTCACGGATGAAACACTCTCATATCAGGTATAATAACTAGCATAAGGTTATGCAGTGAAGACATGAGTGAGGACCAGGATCAAATTCCAGGGGCTGTATTTGCTGCTTTCAATTCCAGGTGACACATACTGCAAACCAGTGACAGGAATATCATATACTTGAAATAATCAAAGTCGACATAAAAATAATTGAGACAAAAATGTTAAGTCAAAGATTTTCAGAGGCAGTGAGAGTAATGCATGTTGCACTCTAAAACTCTACTTGAAAAAATAAAAATGTTTCCAAATTGGTGAAGCCTAACACAATCGAGGCCCTTTCTGCAATACCTCATTACCAGTGAATAGTTTTTTGAGACACTTCTTGCACTTCCAGGAGTGTGTGTATGTGTGTCTGTTGCTGGTGATTAACACAAGGCCTCATGCATGCTAGGTAAACACTCTGCCACTGTGCCACATCCCCAGGACAAGGGTAATTTAGATCATGAAACAATATTTCATCTAGTCCAGGAAATTTAGTTATAAGTTAAAACCTCCTCAGTGTCACTTCACCGTGAAGCTGTCCCTACAGTCACCACAGCATAACAACACGCAAAATATTCACAAGTCCCTACTGAGAGTATCACGGGTATCTGTTGACAGGGATATTATGTTTACCCTATTATATAAGGATCCAGGCCCCTCTCCTAGAGGATACATCTATTTAATGTTCTTCCTTGCTCAAGAAATTTTCTCATCTTTCCCCAAATTCAATCCCCTGCTTCCAAACCCCCTTTTCTTTCTTTTTTTCTTTCTTTCTTTTTAATTTAAGAGAGAGAGAGAATCAATTTTATTTATTCATCTGGTTTTTGTTTCTCTGACACTTTGTTGTGTATGTGGTGCTGGGGTTCAAACCTGAGTCCTTGCGCATGCCAGGCAAACACAATACTGTTGAGCCACCGCTCCAGCCCAACAACAGGATCTTTAATTAGATAGCATAAAAGCATTTTACTAAAACAATCACAGGTAGAGAACTAAAAATGGCCGTTTCTTTAGATATATGCTACTTACTTCCTCTGGGTAGAAGTACTGAAGATGACTGAGTGGGAAAACTGATTCAAATCCATCTCTGAATGAATCAAATTGCCTAGAAACACCTTCATTCAGTGCCCAGAATATAACCAGCTGCAAACAGAGAGGTATTTTAAAAACAGTAACAAGATTTAAAATATCTTTACTATTTAATATGTGGCAAAATCAAGTAAACTACCCTTCTAGATTACTTTTAAAAAACAAACAACCACCATGTATTAAGGCTTTAAACTATCTCCCAGAAAACTGCCTAAAAAGACAGTCAGGTTCAACCAACCTGAGGCCTGGCCAGTCAGAAACATTAAAAAAAAAAAAAAAAAAAACCCACATGCATTTACATTTAGTGTGTTTTAAAAATTCATTTATGTAAAACCATATAGTATAGAACCTTACAGGTAAGAAGCTAGTGAGAATTTCCCAAGAGGATAAAATGTTACCAAGAATTAGAAAACATTTCAAGATTCACAATTAGTAACTGTTATGTGGAATGTTTGGTTCTAAATGCAGTTAAGTTCTAAGAACTCAACCTTTCTTCAGTGTGTGCTTCCTCTAGGAAACAGGCGGAGCTTGAACATGCAGGCACACAAAAATGAAGGTAAGAGAAAGCAACAATCTAGCTATCAATTGTCCTGGTTAATCTACTGGGCACAGAGACCATATTCAGATAAAAATTAAAATTTGTGTTTTGTTGAAATAAAAACATGAGTATTATCACAAGTTATTTTTAGAGAAACAATGTGGATGTTAAGTCATTATTTGCTAGTAAGTTGGAAAAGTAGCATAGTCAGTGTAACAAACAGCATGAGAAGATGGTCCTACAATTACAGAACTGATAATAACAGGAGTTCAGATATTATTTAATCTATCTTCTTTCTTTGAACCTGATGAAGAAATAATTTCCAGCCAAGATGGTGGAAAAGTGAGGTCTAGGGTGTATGTGGGTATTTTGGCTTGAATCTAATGTTATTTCCACCCAGTGGCAGGATCGAACCAAACGTGGCTCAGCGGTTTTGGTGCTTGCCTGGCAAGCACGAGGACCCAGGTTCAAACCCCAGCACCACGTACACAACTGAGTGTTGGAGCAACTAAGGCCATGTGAAAAACTAAATAAAGTTGTTTCTCTCTTTCTCTCTCTCACTGTCCCTC
>PVKS010012702.1:0-17500 GCA_004027875.1 Aplodontia rufa
CACACACACACACACACACACACATACACACACACACCTTCCTTTAGTGATCCCCGCTGCTTTAGAATAAATTGAAGCTCTTGACCCACTTGTACCAGGCATTTACAGTACCTACCCAGCTTTACCTTTCTTGGTCTTATTTTTTATCATTATTTTTCCTATGCTCGGAAAAACTAGATTGTGTTCTTTTTCCCCAATATGTTTTCTGCCTTTATGTCTTTGTATTGTTCCTACCTCCCAGTCTCCCCTGCGCTGACCCACCTAACCAGCAATTCCTACCTCAAACCATTCTAAATCCTACTCATTCTTCAAGCCTGACTTAAAGACCATGATGCCTTTTGTCTGTCCCTCAGCCAAAAATGTCCTTTCTTCTGAACCCTTGCAGCATTTTGATCATACCTCTTTACCATGGCTGTTCTATAAATAGTAAGTTTTTCATGCTTGAATTTTTTTTTAAGAGAGAGGGACAGTGAGAGAGAGAGAGAAAGACAGAATCAATTTTTATTTAGTTTTTTCATGTGACCTTCCTTCGTTTCTCTGACACCTCGTTGTGTACCTGGGTACTGGGGTTTGAACTAGCATCCTAGCACATGCTGGGCAAGGGCAGTAACCGCCAAGTCACCGCTCCAGCCTCCATGCTTGAAATTTTTATAACACCTAGCATGGCATCAAGGTATATACTATAGACCATAGATACCAAGTAGCTCGGTTCTAGTGGGAAGGAAGCTTCTGTTCAGAGTCGTAATGTAATTTGACAAGTTTTGTTTTTAAAAACTATAATAGAGAGAGAGAAAAAAAGAGAGAGAATTACTATAATAACAGAGAGGAAGAAGCACTTTATTCCCCCAGTGGGTGACAGGGTAGGATAATCAGGGGAGGTTTAATGAGTTTAACTGAATCTTGAAGAATGAGTAGGAGTTAAATAATATGAGAGGAACATTATCCAGAAAGAGGAAATGACGTTTTCAAGGCCACAGTACATGAAGCTACATGATATGAGCAATTTTGTATGAATAGATGTGAGGTTTTGTGGAGGTTAGGAGATGTTAAAGGAAGATAAACCTGCAAAGAAATATTAGAGCCAGATTATTGTAGTTTTGGTTTTATTATAATAAGGCCTTATTTTATATACACTTTATAAAGCAATTTCACATTGATTATTTGCAACTCATATTAACCCCTTCTTAGTAGGCAGCAACTATCTTATTTAATAAGAGAAGCAAGTAGTGCTCTGTGACTGTTACAAAATAGCAAGTTAAATTCTGTTCTTTAAAAATTTGTTATTAATTGAAGTTTTACTCTCAGTATCTAACTTTCTTCTTTAAACCTGATTCTTTTATTAATAATTGCTGGTATTTTCTCAGTAATATGCATTGTCAAACATTTCTTAGTTTGAATTTTTAATTGATATTTTAATAATTGTAAATGTTTAGAAAAATCTGGTTCTAGAATGGCTTTCTAAAATGGTGTGACATCCAACTGATAATAGAGCATCCTATTTATAATGTGGGCCAAGCACCATGCTGTAAACCAGTTACTATCATGATGATCAGATTGAAAATGAAATTGCATTTCTGTCAATTACTGAGTTGGCAACTGTTCAATATATCTTAGCAGCAAGATGAAGAGCGACGTCGGCAGCTGAGAGAGAGAGCTCGTCAGCTAATAGCAGAAGCTCGATCTGGAGTGAAGATGTCAGAACTTCCCAGCTATGGTGAAATGGCTGCAGAAAAGTTGAAAGAAAGGTCAAAGGCATCTGGAGGTGAGTTAAAGAATCTTGTATCCTATTTATAGACAACTCAGAAAGCTGCAGTGGACCTTTTAAGACTTTTTATTCTTACTTCAAAATGTTGCATCAAAAACAAAGTTTCTAAAATATTGTTATGTTGCAAAAAATGTACAGAAATTATAGTAAATCAGAAGATAACTGTTGATGTATCTAAATCACCTTTTTTACTTTACTTTTCAACTCAGAAAGTATTCTCTTAATGGTAGTAAACTCATACAGATCTTGATTATGTTGCCCCATGGTACCACATGAATTGCAAGAGGAGTAAATAAATGTAATGAAGTCTTCAATATTTTGATCGTTAAGGCTTGTTAGTGAGCTTCAGCATAAAGGACTTTTAACTTTGGTTTTGTGCTGGAGATTGAAGCCAGGGCCTTGTGCATGCTGGACATGTGCTTTTCCCCTGAGCTTACCAAGCCCCAAGACTTTGAAGTCTATTAAAAGTAGTTTTCATAATATTCTGGAGTTATAGTCTAACATGTGAAATTTTGAATAAATTCCATATCCATTTCTTTTTAGTCTCCTTACTCTTGGATGGTCAACCTCAATATTTATAGAGATTATTCTAAGCTTAATGTTGGGACAAGGACTATATACATACAAAGAGAAATATTTTACCTTTCGGAGTTCCATTTAATCACTTTTAATTTCTAACTTTTTTACATTTTTATTTAATAGGAGTATATTTAAGAAGCCTGTGGGCTTTTTATTTCAAAGGTGCATAACCTATTTATCTACCAAAACATGCCAGGTACTTGTGCTGAATTATTCTTAGAATGTTAAGATCACGCTGAAGAGTAGGCAAGTGAGGACTTGAATAAGACCTTAGAGAGCTAAAACAAAGTAAGCTATTTCTGGGCCAATCGTAAGTTTCCTCAAAGTAAACTGGAACTTATTGCTGTTATTTTTAATTGATTCCTTATGTTAAAAGCTTACTGTTATAGAGAACTAATAATGTCAATGGCATCTAGCCTTTCAGTCCATAAATTTGAAAGTTTCTTCTCCAAACATTTCTGTCCCTCTAAACTTCTCAAAATGTTGATATCTTAGTCAAATCCTTCATCTTGCCTTCTCAACTCCTATTATTAAGGATTGTTATTACAACTTCTTCTTATTCTTTTTTGTTGTTGTTGTTTGTTTGTTTGCAGTACTAGAGATCAAACTCAGGGCCTTGTGCATGCTAGGCAAGCACTATGCCACTAAGCTACACCCTAGCTGTATTATTATAGTTTCTATACTCTACTTAAGTTTATAATAATGTCAATAACTACTCATAGCTACATATATATAGTGTTTGATAATTGTTTTTATTATTAATAACAGGTGTGTCTTTTATCATAAAAATTTCAGATATTCAAAGTACTGTTATGAACCTTTGCTTCCTTACATCTCTGAATGATGAGAAAAACCTCATGTTCTTTATCCTCCCAATAGACTATCCTAACACTGCTAATACCACCCTCCTATGTCATTATAAAGTCAGGTATGAGAACACTAATAGTAGAATAGAGAGGAATCACATATCATTTGCCAAAAAGTTGTAATTAATGGTGTGGCATAGGTTAGGTATGTAGTTGGTCCTGTTTTTATAATCCAGTCCCAGTTGAGGGTATTCCAAAATTAGAGTAGGAAAAGAGACTTTGTCAGTGTTATAACTCAAAAAATCTTTCCTTGAATGAAAGAAAGCCAAGACCTGAATTTGGCATTATTCAACAGTCAAGGTAAATAAATGACAGGTGAGGATTGGAACAGTAGAGCTGGTAAGGAAGTACAAATTAGAATAGGAAAGACCAGGTACAATGAAGAGGGGGACAGGGTTTGACAGATGACTTATGAAAATCTGCTGAAGAGTCAGGTTCAAGTGACCAAAGGCCATTTCTCCCATAGGACACAGCTGCCTTGGATTTTGGAAGCATCCATGTATCAGATGGTAGTCTCTCTCTCTCTCTCTCTTTTTTTTTTTTCAATATCTTTTTTTCCAATACATTTCAATAACATAGGGCCTTATTCATATTTGGCAAGTGCTCTACCATTGAGCTACTTCCCCATCCATCCCCTTTTTGAATTTTATTTTGAGATAGGGTATTGCTGAATTGCCAGGGCTGACCTTGAACTTGCAGTCCCCCTGCTTCCATTTCCTTATGGTAGACTCTTAGAACTGAGGTTGACCTAAGATAAATGGAGCAGGTCTATTTGTCCTTGGTGGCATATCTTATACTGTTTTCATAAAGGAATATGGATCAGATATATCTGACCTGGCCTCAAGGTCTAAGCTAAAGCTATTAAGACTGAAAGTGCAGGAGAGATCTTTAGGACAAGGGGGAAGGTAAATGTCCTGCCTGAAATTCAACCATTCATACATATGCATTTATCTTTTGAGCAGTGCCAGGCACTGTGCTAAGTCAGTATTCAGCAAACTTCTTGGAATGGGCCAGAATAAATCCTTTAGGTTTAGTAGGCCATGTAGTCTCTGTCCCAGCTACTCAATTCTGCCCTTGTAACCTAAAAGCAGCCTTAAACAATATTTGAATAAATGGGCATGTTATTGACCCCTAAAAGGCAAGGGACTGGATTTTTGCCTCTGACTTGTAATTTGCTGACTCTTACATAGCAAATTCAGAATTCATATGAATTCCCAAGAGTCTGATTCCTAAGTGAAAATTACTCTACCGAGGTTGGTAAGTCAGGGAAAAGAATCATTAGGTCTGAAAAAAAATTGCTAGGGTGTAATGTGAAAGGAAGAAAGAGAAATAATTTGAGACTAGCCTAGGTGGTATGCTAGGTAGGAAGATTTTTAGAAGCAATACTCCAGAGTGACAAAGAACAGAGTATAGAGACCTGACATGGTCAGATGGATACACAGCCTGGGAAATGGGTTGAACATGATCAGCACTCAAAACCGCTACTTGAACTCATGTGAAAAAGTTCCCTTTCTTCTATTCTCAAGCAGCATGTTTCCAGCCTCAGCATAAAAAGGAAACATCAAGTCTGAGATGCAGTATCTTCAACTTCATGATGTCCGCAGAAGATACATGCAAGATATTTACACCGTATATAACTTTGTATTCAAGCAATCTATTTGAATCTTACTACTACCAGAAAAAAAACCCTAATTCTTATGTAAA
Source organism: Aplodontia rufa (assembly GCA_004027875.1). NCBI lineage: Eukaryota > Metazoa > Chordata > Mammalia > Rodentia > Aplodontiidae > Aplodontia > Aplodontia rufa. The sequence continues at coordinate 4,915 of PVKS010012702.1, forward strand.
TAGCAGAATTACATTGGGGGGGTTTCTGTTGCCTAATTTTTACTAATCTTCCACTTGACATCCTTGTAGGGCTTATGAGAGAATCAGGTGATGGTGATGTAATGCATGTTTTCTTCAGTTTCTCAATCATTTTGTAGTTATACACCTATAACTTCCTCATTTTAAAAATCCTCATTCTACGTAACAAACTTGTAGGTTCATTTTATTGTATATTACAAGTTACAGGTGTTTGGGGACAAAATTTAAGTGTTTTTATTTTTAGTTGAATGATACTGACCAGAGAATGTAGCCTGAATTTCTGCTTTAGGAATTTATTAAAATTTTATTTTGAGGCTGGAGTGATGGCTCAGCAGTTATGATGCTTGCCTTGTACGTGTGAGGACGTTGTTCAAATCAGCACCACAAACACACAAAATTTCTGAGCAATGAAAGCCACATGAAAAACTAAACAAAATTGATGCTTTCTCTCTCTCTTAAAACAAAAAAAAAGATTATATTTTGACCAAATAAATGTTAAATTTTAGTTCATCATTCATGAACACATTTGCAAGAAAGGTACCTACCTTGTTTTAAGATGATATTATATATAATTATATATAATATAGTATAATATATATTTGTGTATTTTATTTTTATGTATGTGTTACATAGCTTATCACTTTAACTTAGGTTAGTATAGTTTACTTTTTTTTTTTTTTTTTTTTGAGGAGTAAAAGGAGTAGGATTTATTTAGGAAGAAGAGCAGAGACTCCGCAAGGCGGAGAGGTACCTGGAAGCAGGATACTCTATAGTTTACATTTAAACTGACATTTTGCCTCTCTTTGGTTTAGATATGATAGTATAATAGTTTTATATTTCAAATATATAAAGAAAATACTTTTTATTGTGTTTATGAAAACGTCTGTATTGTCTGCATCATCCTTATTGCTTCAGATGTGGCAATTAGGTCTATCTAAATTTGTTGAGCCAAAATAAAATCTTAAAGGACTTCAATAATTTTTATTTTCAGCTTTTATTAATAACATAATATTTGGATTGTGTTTTCTGTCTTTTGTTTGATTTCTGTAGAACTTTAAAATTTGTGGATTTACCCAGGTACAGTGTTACATTCCTGTAATCCCAGCTACTCAGAAGGCTGAGGCAGGAGTAATGCAAGTTGGAGACCATTCTGTAATAAGATCCTGTTTCAAAATAAAATAAAAAGTGCTCCAGTGGTTGAGCTCTTGCCTGGCTTGTGTGAGGCCATGGGTTTAACTCCAAATACTGTGGGGAAAAAAAAAAGTTGTGAATATAATAGGGATCTTTATTGAGAATTAAAAAAAAATCATAATACAAGTGAGAAACTTTTTCTGAATTTTTAAAAAATTTTTCTGGATGTATTTTTAATTATGATCTCAGTTTCTTTTTTTAGTATTACAGATATTCTTTTCATTGTTGTCACCAGATCATGATTTTGTTCAACTTTTCTATAAAAGAAAAGTATAAGATTGGACTCACTGCAGTGCTATTAATCACACTGTTGGGACACTGTAGGGATCCATATTTTGTTTATATTGTTGTGCAGTGTCAACTGGAATACATTTTTCACATTCCAATGCATGTGTAATCTTTTACCTTTTTCTGTGCATGTATTATATATGATATTGCAAAACAGCTTTAGTTATATAATAAATCTCTAGTTTACTTTCTTTTTTGATTAGAGAGGGACAGTAAGAGAGAGAAAGAGAGAATCAATTTTATTTAGTTTTTCATGTGGTTTTCGTTGCCCTGACACTGCATTGTGTGTGTGGTGCTGGGGTTCAAACTCTCATCCTCATGCATGCCAGGCAAGTGCTGTAACCACCATACCATGGCTCCAGCCCCTCTAGTTTACTTTCTGCTTTGCTCACCTGCTTACTAGATTTGTAATGGTTTGCCATAAAGATATCTGTATCTGTGTATATGTAGTATGTTTAAGCACACATATGTATACACACATGCATACTTACTTTAGTTCTGATAGAAGACATTTAGAACATTTCTAAAGATGTTAGGAAATATGTAATATTAACTGCTGAAAAGAATTCAAGGTTCATTGTAAAACTAGTTAACAAATGGGAAGAAAGTACAAATTCATTTTTTTTATAGAGAGAGGGACTGTGAGAGAGAAAGAGAGAAAGAATAAATTTTATTTAGTTTTTCGTATGGCTTTCATTGCTCTGAGACTTCGTTGTGGTGTTGGGGTTTGAACTTGCGTACTTGCGCATGCTGTGCAAGCGCTGTAACCACTGAGCCACTGCTCCAGCCCCTAGAAATTCATTCTTAAGAATACCTAAACTGGGGCTGGAGCAGTGGCTCAGTGGTTACCCCACTTGATGGGCATGCAAGAGTACACGAGTTCAAATCCCAGCACCAGATACACAAGGAAGTCTCAGAGCAATGAAGGCTGCATGAAAAAGACTGAATAAAGCTGATTTTGTCTTTCTCTCTCTCATTGTCCCTCTCTTTATGAAAAAAAAAAGCAATACCTAAACTATATAGAGACCTGTTTTGACTCTTGCTCTCCTGAGAAGTAATCCTTTTATCTAAGGTTAGCAATACATATGTAAACATTGAATTAACCAACTCAGCACTACTGTGAGTAGTAGTGTAGATAGAGGTTTCATTTAATGTGGAAATAAAATGAATGGTGTGTGTTTAACATTCAGGAACTTGGCTCTATTTAAGTGGATAATGAAAAGAGGCACAATTTTCTACATATTCTTTGAATCCATCCAAACTTAACTATTTCTTTTCGTAGCATTGCCATCATTCTGATCACTCAGGCTGGAGATTATGATGTCTGTTTCATCCTTTCTCTGTTCAGTATCCCTTCTCTACAACCCAGTATTTAGTTAATTTTCAAATCATATCATATCTACTCCCAATTTTTTTATTCTAAGTTAGACTCTCCATACTGCTTGCTTAGAGGTTATAACTTTTTCCAGCCTGGCTTTCCTGCTTCCAGCCTTCTGTTCTCTAGTCTTATACATAGGTTAGCAATTTTACATGAAGGATGATGTCACTCACATGAATAGTTTACTCACCTGCACAATTTCTAGATCATTTTCTTTTACTTAAGAAGGCATATGAGAATATAAACAAGAATGATATTATAGGAATAATATTGAAACAACTTCTAATTTATAAAATATATAAGCTCCAGTTCTTATATTACTACTAATAAATTATACATACTTCACAACTGGTTACAATGAGACACTTTAGTTGAAAGATGCTAAATCTTCCATAGCAAAGTGCTGATCATGTTAGCACCAGTTTCTCCTTCCTACCACATAAAATCTGAACTTCCCGTTCTGCCCTTCTGGGCTCTCTACAGTATTACCTTTCAAGTTTTACCTCCTATTATTTCCCTTTAAGTATGCTTGAGCCAAATAGATTTTATACCATTCTCTGAACATAACCTACCCCTTCCTGCTTTCATGCCTGTAATGTTCTCCCTTCAATTGTACCTCTTGAAATTCTATACTTTTCTCAAGACCTAATTTAAAGGTGAGTGCTTCTGAGAAAATTCCTGGTGTCATTGGCAAAGAGTAATCTTTTTATCTTTTGAATTAGCTCTGTACCTTATTTTTACCCCATAACACCCTCCTACATGGTATTATAACCATTTCAGTGTATTACTTTCAAGCCAAATGTCTTATAGAACTTGATATCTCGTCAACATCTAGCATAGTGTTTTGCAAATTGCATATACAGTAGAAGTTTCTTGAATGGATGAATGTTGAATTTAGTACTTTTACTCTTAATTAATTGTGGTCAGTAATAATCAGTGGAGGACGATTGACAGCAATAAAGTGTGATACACTAGATCCTAAAAAATTATTAATAGTAAATTGTCTCTGGCACAGAGTAATGTTGAAGTATGATGAACACCATTTTAACACTCAGGAAATACTTTTTCATTAATTTGCTAAACTATAAAATTATTTAAAGGTATTTAGGAGGCTGATATTGAAGATGCTCACTTTTATGAAAGGAGTCAACTAGTTGTGCTAAGTATAGTTGATAAGAAAAGATCTCTAAACTGATTATACTTAAATAATGTAGCCAAGTAATAAATAAGTGCCTTATCTATGTCTTTGAAGGCATTTAACAATGTTTTCATCTCTATGGTTTTCCCCCTGGTGGTAATTTCTCAATCTTTTTCCTTATGGTTTACACAGTAGATAGGAAGTCTTTAATAAATGTTAATATTAATAGTTTTAGTAAGTATTTACTGGGAATCCAAAATCACCATAAATATGAACATTTCAGGAAAATAAGAGATTAAGCCAAAATTGTGTAATGTTGGAATTTCTCTGTTAGAAAAAAAAATATTTGGAATTTCTCACTTAATAAAAGTTACCCAATTAAAATAAATACAATGCAGAGTATTAGGAGAATTCTTCACCTCCCAAGGATAGACAGTCATTTCTTCAAAAAGTCCATTGCCTATCATTAACAGAATTTAAAGTTAAATTTCTAATATGCAAATCAGATCATCATTATGCCTTTTCAGATGTAGAGAATTCAAAATTACTTAACTTTATCATTAGGATTTGGAGAGAAAACATATATAGTAGAAACTTATAATGTTAAAATAGGACTTTGTTAATTAATTATGCCCTAAAATACTGTACTAAGAATATAACGTATAGTGGAGACTTCCTCATTCCTTTGTGTTTAATTTTGAAAACTAGTTTTTCCCAGTTTTAGCTCTTCCAAGATATATTGTCTTAGTTGATTCTGAACCTTCCATTGTGTAAAGGTACTATATCCTAGTATCACTCTTTATCTTTCCATATTGCTTTTATGATAATATCTCATTAGCACAAAAACAGTCACATCTTCATAAATGGCTTAAATATAACTACAAGTTTATAAGAAATGATTTGTCTTTAGGCATTTATTGAAAATAAATGATTAAAAATGAAATTTAGAAATACTATTTGATGACAGCTTCACCAGATCAATTTTATTTTTGTGTGCTATTATGAGAGATTATGGATAGATTACACTTTAAAATACAAGAACTCAGTAAGCTCAGTGATTCAGAGACAGCATGTGGCAAATTGTCAAAACCTTTACATCTGCTTTGATGTGATAATTCATGTTTGACATAAGAATGTAAAATACAAATGTTAATCCAATAGTGAAAAAGTGATTTAAAACTAATTTCTTAACTTGCTTATCTGTGTCAGACCTCAATTTGAATAACTGTCATTGAAATACTGGTTTTTCTTCTTCAGTGTTTTGGACAAATGATATAAAATATAAATAATTTACTAACATTATTGCTACATGTTCCTACAGATGAAAATGATAATATTGAGATAGATACTAACGAGGCGATTCCTGAAGGCTTTGTTGTAGGAGGTGGAGATGAACTTACTAACTTAGAATGTGACCTTGATACTCCCGGTAATTTCAAATTATGTTTTGTGTCCTGCTGCATGGAAAACTTTGTGGCTATATTTTTGTTATCTCAATAATACTAGGTTCTTTTTATAATTTTATTATGTTTTATGTCCTCACAAGTCATTTAGCTAAGTTCACCTTCCATTAATTTTACATTAGTTTGTTTTAGATTGAATGTTCAAATAGCAATAACATTGGAATAGCAAAATGTAGCTTGTTTTCTTATTACCAAGATTCACTATTATAATTTATATGAAACAGTTTGTAAGCATTCAATGACTGATTATCTTCCATTCTTAAATATTTTGGTGTGATGTTATATGGTATATGTGGTATTAATGATACTCTTAATGTAAATCTAAACCATAGATCAGATTTTCTGACAGTTTGGAATGCGTAGTCTTCGTTATAATATTGTTTTGCAAATTTTGTGCTTCCTTTAAATATTTAAACATTATTACTAATAAGTTACTTTATACATAAGTGATTAGAGTAAGACACTGAAAACTACCTATATAGGCTACTATTAAATTAATCTCATCAGTCAGTCAGTGACAGTTGACCTTTGTAAGTTCTTGTTTAACTTATAAATTTAATTTCTAATGGTTTTTAATAGGTAAGTGTTACATATATGTTGCCTTTGTAAGTCAGCAGCAAGTAGCAATCCAAAACTGTATACCTGAGGAATTCCATAAATGCTTGTTGAATTGAGTTTTTATAGCAATAAAAACTCTTCGGTGATGTATTTAGATTTAAAGGGAAGCAGACAAAGTCCTGATAATTATCTTTTCCTGTAAAATGCTAAAGGGAATGAAAGCAAGCATTCTTTTTCCCATCCTTGGCATGCCCCTGCAATGCTAACCTCCTTTGTTTCTTCCCCTATTTGAAATCATGTTATCATTTCTCCAAGAAAGAATTAACCAGGGTCTTCTTAACTATAAGGAACACTTGAGAAGGTCCATGCCCTTTTGTCAGTAGGTCCTTCACGGCCCAGTATTAAATGATGCTATTGCTAGATAGAGGTCAGTATGTTTATAATTATGCAAGTCCACAAGAATTCTGATATTTTAAGGAAGTTTTACAGATGTTTAACCAAAAATTAGAACTACCTTTTACTTCTTTCTTAACTGTTGTAGAACCTTGGGTAGGTTTGATTTTGCTTTATGAAAAGATTTATGTTGTTGCTTACCTACTCTACTACTACAACTATCACCAAATGCTTTATTGGAAACTAATAATATCCGATTACTGCTAATGATACCCATAAATACAGAATCAAACCCTTAACAGTCAATAAACTATGGACAATACGTAATATGTGACTTTATTTTCAATAGATTATGAAGATAAGAAAAATTAACCATCTCTTAGGTTAAATGAGAGGAATTTACAATTTCATCTATAATGACTTTGTGGAATACTTTTTAAAACCTGGTTAATTTCAATCCTAACAGGCTTGACCCTTGTACTTTCAAAAAAATTTTCCTCCAGCCAAGCACAATAGCACATGCGTATAATCCCAAAATTTGGGAGGCTGAGGTAAGAGGATTGCAAGTTCAAAGCCAGCCTTAGCAATTTAATGAGACCGTGTCTCAAAAAAATAAATAAATAAATAAAATGAGCTGGGGATATAGCTCCGTAGAGGGGTACCCCTGGGTCCAATCCCCAGTACCTGAAGCAGGGGGCAAGAGAGGGGGTGGTGATTCTTTTCCTACTTTTTGCCAAAAAAGAAAACACATCTTAGTCCTTCTGTTTAGAATTAATTAATATATTATCTATACCTCTTAAGCATGCTAATAAATGTTGGCATGTTCATAGACAAGCTTTCTAATTGAGATCTTTGGTTTATTTTATGGCAATAAAAAATATAAATACAAACTGAAATCTGGTAGCATGTAGAGTATATTATGATTTTTATCCTTGCTTTATTTTTCCTAAAATTCTTTTCTTAACATGTACGTAAAAGTCATAATGTTTTAATAAGTTATTTAATCTTTATCTTGATTTGACCATAGTTCATCAGATATTGTTTTAAAAAGAAGTCTGGCAATATAAACTTACCAATTTGCATGAAAGTATGATAATAGCATTTATTAAGAGTATTATAATTAGAAAAGTTATTAAACTGTATGAAAAATATCCCTCAACACATGGTTGGCATGTCTTTTACAACCATTTTATTAAAGAATTGTTTTGTGTGAATTTGTTGAAGTAAAAATATTTGTGTTTCTATTTGTTTCTTAACTATTTCATTACTAAAGATTAATGTGCTTACCAATAATAATTTGAAATTGGTTAAATTTCTATCTGTATTTAATACATTCCAAAAATGATATAATCTTTGTTATATTTCTGCCATCTAAGTAGAGGATATTTTAAAATATTTTCCCTGTTTCACTGCTGGTTACATATATACACACTTAAATACACATACATACTGTGTATGTGCCTAAGATCATGTTAAGAATTTATTTTAATGTGGTATAATATATATATATATATGTTTAGCTTATTAAAACTAATGGAAAATAATATAATTTAAAATCAAATGTATTTCTTCTTTGAAATACCTAATTTTTTTATTATATATCATCTATGCAGTTACTTGTATAAGTATATACATCACATATATCTTAGGTCTTTGGGTAAGCATAGCTATTAAATTATAGTATAATTTAATTATCCTTAGGTATGTTGACTTTATTCCTTAAAGGGAAAGATTCTGAGGGTGAAATACACACACACACACTCACACTCACTCACTCACATAGCACGTTAGAGAGAGAGCTCTGCATGAGTACTTCACAGCCCTAATGTCCTTTTCTTCTTTCTTTTAAAATAACTTTTTTATGTCACCCAAAATTGTTAACGTACACATCTAAATATGTCTCATTTGCTATTCATGGTATTGGTATATTTGACAGAACAAAATAGTAAGTCGGTGGACTTGAGGCTGAAGAAGCTCCTAGAAGCTCAGCCACAGGTGGCAAATTCACTCACCATTGCTGCCCAGAAAGCTGCAACTGAGAGCTCAGACCAAGAAATCAAGGTAAATCTTACTTGTTTAATATTTGGCTTAGTATCTGTATATTTTGGTTTCTACTGGCATCTTATAATCCTAAAAACAGGTTCTTATCAATTTTTTCTCATTGTCATAAAAATTTTATTAACTAGCCAATAAATTGAGAATCAGTGTGATAATCAGTACTCATACTAGTTTGCAAAGGATCTCCCACTTTCAACTGTTATTTCAAGTAAAAGTAGAGATTTATATACTTGAGCTCTGTAGTATGTATATATTTTACAAAGAAGAATATTGGGAAGAGAATTATAGAATTTCTCTATCATCCTCAACTTTCTTCCTGTTTAAGTGAACTAGAATTTACATTATTTGTCAGAATCCATCATACCTGAAGAGGCTAATTTGTATTGAATGTGTTTAAGGTATTTGCATCTATTTTGTACCATTATTAATCTTACCTAATGTTGCATTTTAGCCAAAATACCGCATTATAAGAATATTATTGTTGTTATTAGACTATATTATCACCATTCATACATTCCTCCCTTTTCCTCACAGTGTATCATTAGTATTTCTCTAGCTTTAGGGCACTTTCAGTCCTGTATAACTTTTCACCCACCTGCGGACTATGGGGATTGCCCTGCTGACTGAAAGGATTTCCTTCCCCTGACACAGAGATGCTTTGAAGTCCCAAAACAATGACTTTCATTGCTTTTCCCCTATATTGTGGGTTTCTATAAATTGGTGATGAAAGTGTGTGGCAGCAACAGAGGACTTTTGGTCTCTATCTTTGAACAAAAGGAAGCCTGGATCAGGTCTGATTTTTTGCGTTCAATTTAGCTTTCTGCAGTGGATTTAATGCAGAATGAAGCTGGCCTAAGAATAATACAATGGATTGAAAAGGCTAACTGAATTAGTGGGTTTAGAGGAATACATTTGTAAAGTGGCAGAAGTCCCTACTCATAAAAAGGTTTCTTAAGATGGGATTTGCTGGCTAATCACACTGATATTTTAGCATGTTGCCAGGCCTAAAAAAATTTAGATGTTTGTTTATTTTAGTAAAGACTTGAGTTTTAGACTATTGGATAGTTATTATAACAACAGTAGAATTCGAATATTTCCTATAAAAAGTCCCAAATTATTTCTATCCTAACTGCTAGGTATGATATTTTAAGGATGATAGTAATGATAAATATATAAGGATAACTTTCAGAAAATAAAAGAGATATTTATCTTCTTACAGTTTAATCATCTACATAGATGAAATTGGTTTGCTTTCCAAAAACCTCTTATAATAATTTTTAAAGTTATTCCAACAAAAGGTATGCTTTAAACAGATTGCCTTTGTATGAATCTTTTCAGCTAAGATTTTTTAAATGGTATTTATTAAAAAAAACATATAGAGTCCATCTGTTCTTGAAGCTTTCAGCATTGATTTGGGGTTTTATTTCTTTTAATAAAACACAGTTTACACATTTAGAAATGAGGCATTCTGTGTTTGTGGAAAAGGATAAACTGTTACCTTCCCTTGAGGATTCTGTATCCCAGGCCTCCTTGAGGCTAGAGAATAGGCCATTGGAGGGCTCCCTCATTACTGATTGTCTCAATGCAGAGGAAGGGCAAAGTCTTGGTAGCTTTTGATAACCAGTTTCAGCATTCAGCAGGCTTAGCTATTAGTCATGCATCTTAGCCTTTCCCTATTTACTTTCAAAACACTTAATAAAAATAATAAAAGATTAGGTATAAAATGAAATATTTGTTTGGTACACAGCACCTCGGTATCTGCAGCTTCCACACACTGCAGTGGTTCAGTCTTCTGGGATATTTCTTGTTGATAGAACCATTTGAATTTGTTACCAGTATTAACATAGGAAGCTCCAGGAGAGATAATTGTAGTTTCCTTAGCTGTAAAGGGCTTACTTACAAATCTGGCTTTGGAAAGTTATAGCTGATGAAATGCAGTTCAGTGGGGTAGTATTATAATCCTACCTTTTAGCCTTCATCCAGCATTAGTGGTTTATCTCAATGGGCATAAAATTAGAAACTATTTCTTCTTGTCATACAAGTCTTAGGACTTTACAAATCAAAGGGGCAGAATAGTGGAGGGAATAGGAGGCAACAGGGCTTTCAAATGATACCTATCACCAGAAGGCAGAAGAGTTCTAGTATCTAATGTATCGAAGTTATCAAGGGTTTGAATTATGTATCCCCAATTTTTATTATAGGCAGTAGAAATTGCAGTTGAGTTAGAGTATTTTAAAATCCCTTTTCTTTCAAAGACTTTCTAAAGTTTCTAAGTCTGCATTATCCTAAATTAATAAAAGTCATCTTAATGTGTAATTTCATGTTTATATGATCAGTACTCTTGTACCATTTGTTGTTTACTTTTAGAATGGCACCGAAGATCTCCGGACTGAGCGATTACAAAAAGCAGCAGAATGTTTTAGAAATCCTGTTGTGTTTAGTAAGGATTCTACAATCAGAAAAACTCAACTTCAGTCTTTCAGTCAATATGTTGAGAATAGACCAGGTAGGAACACTTTTTAAAATATTTCCCACCTTTCAATTTAATATACAATTTAGTAGTAGTTCTACACACAAACATGTTTGTATGTGTATATATATATATTATGAAGATGATAATGTAAATCCACATTTCAGTACACAAATATCAAGCTTTATAATAATTTTACATGTCTCCCCTTTTTTTTAAGAGATGAAAAGGCAGAGATCAATACAGGAAGATACAAAGAAAGGAAATGAGGAGAAGGCAGCGATAACTGAAACTCAGAGGAAGCCATCAGAAGATGAAGTGCTTAATGTATATTAATTTTTTGTGTGGTTTCATGATTGCTGATAATTCCAAACTGTATGTGGAAATAGTGCCTTTATTTGTTAAAATGAGATGTTAGGTTTTTTAAGATGTCAATCTCCAGTGCATTCAAAGCAGAGTGAGAGGGGTGCGCTGTTGAATTAGTCTGCAGTGTGGTGATAATTGTCAGATAAAAAAAATGAATTTTTCAGAGTTCCACAGCCCCAGCTTCCTTGAGACATTTCCATCAGGGCACTTCCCATAAAGAGATTCCAGTATTGATCTACCGGGAGGATTTTAATTATTACAATAGCAGATACCGCAGAGCTGCAGTTAGAGGGAAAAGTCACATGAGACCTGCTAGAATTTCTCAGCCAACCCATTTTGTTGGCTTGGGTTAATGGGTGTTCAACCTTTCCATTATCCAGATCAGCCGTGAATTACTAGCTGAATGATGTTTGCATTAATATAATATATATGGTAATTTCTTCACTTAATTAACGGGGAGGTTCAGCTCAGTAGGGGTATGGGCTGATCATGTGTAAAATTGATTTGTGAGGGAAATATTTGATAGACCGCAGGGAGAAAGCTGCTTTTGATGGACAGCTGCAGGACAGAAGCAGGAAGAACAAGTTTTAACTTGAATTTGGTCTGGAAACATAGCTCTCTTTAATAGTGCTTTTCTGTTATCTACAGTTTGTCTAAATATCTTCATTGTTTTTACTGTTAAAATAGTCTTTGTTGGATTTTAAAATCTGTCTAAATGCACTCAGAATTATCAACTGCTTTTAGGACTCTAAAAGCTTCTTGTTTTAAGTTATTCACCTTCAGAAGACCTGGAAAGGTCTCAATGCAGAGACTAACACGGGTATATCCTATTAAAGTATTTGGAATAGCTTTTAAGTTATAGAATATTTGAGTATAATATGTGGTCACACTAAAGAAATTTGTTTATGAAATTAGCTATTCTTTTTAACTGAAATAATCATAATCAGCTAAAGCAATGAAGTTTGTGTTACTTATCACTTCTATTTTCTTATACTTTTGTTATGCATATTGTCTTGAAAAACTACCATGTTTGTTTTGTCCCTTTGGATGGAACTAAAAAAGGAAAAGTCCCTTTTGAAATTGCTGTGCTGTCTGGTAAATAAGCTAATAGCATTCACCAGATTATTGCAAAATTTATAGTTACCATTACCATAGACTGTTATAATTTTTTCATTCCATTTTGTATGAATTTTTTAAAAACACAGTGACTTTTTAAAATGAAATTATCTTAAGAAATTATGTTCTATGATTTCTTAAAACATTTC
>PVKS010012702.1:22500-30000 GCA_004027875.1 Aplodontia rufa
CTCTTACTACAGGGCTGGGAATGTAACTGAGTAGTAGAGTGCTTGCCTAACATGTACAAGGCCCTGGGTTTAATCCCCAGTACCACCAAAAACAACAGCAAAAAAAGCAAAAATTAAACAAACAAAAACCCTCAACTTTCTTACTATAGAATTATAGCGTTTAAATGTAGTGCTTTTTTTTTTAAAGTGGTAATACTTTATTTACATTTTGAGCATAAAAATTAAATATGAGGGGTTACAATTAAAAAGGTATACAACTTTAGAACCTTTGAACACACAGTAGTTGGATAGCATCTGTAAATCCCAGGCCAATAGCTTTTTGTTTTTCTTTCTTTTTTTTTTTTTTTTTTTTAAGAGAGAGGGACAGTGAGAGAGACAGAGAGAATCAATTTTATTTAGTTTTTCCTGTGGCTTTTGTTGCTCTAACACTTCATTGTGTAGTGGTGCTGGGATTTGAACTCTCATACTCGTGCGTGCCAGGCAAGTACCATAACTGCTGAGCCACCACTGCAGCCCCTCAATAGCTTTTTATAAAGTATTCACTCCAAAAACCTAACTGGACATTTAAAAGCACTAAATGTACGTTGGGGGAAATAGATTAAAATAAATAACTTTTCTACATGTTCTGCAAAATTTCTCTTTACCTCTCCCTTTAAGGAGCCATATGTAAAACCTCTTTAAAAAAGAGAATTGAGCATACACACTAAAGTAAAATTTATATGAGTTTTACTAGAAACTTTCCCCTTCAAATCTGCACAATTATCCATCATCTTTACCTAAAGATTACAATGATGGCAAAATATTGATTACATGCTAATCATTCATATATAGAGAGCTTCATATACATTATTCTGTTGTTTCTCACAATGGCTCTATGAAATAATTTTTCCTAACAACCAGAACTATTAAGAATCACATTTTTTCAGATAAGGAAAGAGGCTCAGAGAAGTAACTTACTCCCCCATTTACAAATGTTGAAGCAGGAGCCAAACACAGTCTGATGGCTCAGAAACAGGATTCTCAGACACCAAATGATATACTCTCTTGCTTCATTTCTCATCTTCTTAGAGATGCCTTTCTGGTTTTCCTAATAATTCTCTGGATCTTCTCATCACTATTTCATGATTTATAATTAATAATTCACATGAATCTGATCACTCTATTCATTTAGCTTATGGAATAAGACATTTAACCAACCCATTTGACTCATAAGAGATCCATTAGGCTCATGTTCCTCTTAATATTACTTCTTTACCCTGATCATCACAATGTAATATTAATGCAAGTTAGGCTGTAAAACATCTTGATTTGGAATAGTCAAAGGGTTATAAAAACAAGCTTTTCTTCAAAAGAAGAATGTACATCTTTGCTAATCTTCAGAAGGTTCTAAAACTTGAACATTATAACCTTTAGTTTTCAATCTACAACGATTTCTTCATACCTGAGGATATTTTTCTAAGGTATGCTAAAAGCAAAACCAATTAAAATTTAAGTGACTGACTTCTAAATTAAGGCAAGTATATTTATATTAGTAGCTTACAATTATGGCATTGAATATGTATGCACATTTCATATGTCAAAACCCCTTGGTTTTACTCTTAAAATAAAAACGTGACCTTGATCTGATTCAACATAAAAATGTAATCTCAGCTATTTTTTTTAAAAGAGAGAAGGACAGTAAGAGAGAGAGAGAAAGACAGAGAGAATCAATTTTTACTGAGTTTTTCACATGGTTTTTTGTTGCTCTGACACTTAGTTGTGTACGTGGGTGCTAGGGTTTGAACCTGTGTACTTGCACATGCCGGGCAAGCGCCATAACTGCTGAGCCACCACTTCAGCCCCTCAGCTATTTTTTTAAAAATGTATAGTATCTTAATACATCAGAAGAGTTTATAGAAAATTAGTTCTTCAGCTGGGCACAGTGATGCATGCCTATAATCCCAGCAGCTCAGGAGGCTGAGGCAGGAGGTTCTTAAGTTGAAAGCCAGCCTCAGCAACTTAGTGAGCCCCACTGCAACTTAGCAAAATCATGACTCGAAATAAAAAAGGTCTAGGGATGTGGCTCAGAAGTTAAGAGACCGTGGGTTCAGTCCTTGGTACCGAATAAATAAGTGCTTCAGTAACATGAATAGTGGTTCAGTATACGTCACATTTCTTGATTAAAGTCAAAATACTTAAAATTAGTACATTTCTAGATGGTCTTATATGCTTGATATGCTATATATGATCATAATAGATTTGCTCTGTGAATGAATAAGAAAAAAGCCACTTGGAGAAGGTATTTTTTAAAAAGGCATTAATGTGGTCAAAGTATAATGTAATATAATTTCACTCCATTGATTTATTTTCCCTTCATAATGATCAACATTAAATGATCACAGAGACAGAATTATCTTATTATTATAATGCTATATGCTCTTGTTGCTAAGCTAATGTATTCCATGAATAAAGTAGATGGAGTTTTGATTCTATGTCTCACAGATATTGAATAAGTAAAAAATTCAAAACATAGCCAATCCATTAAAATCTTTCCAAGGTCAAGTAAATATTTTATACTGTGTGTATCCCTCTGGTTTCTTTTCATCTGTGTTTTCTTGTTTCTTATTCTCCAAGTTACATTCTAAACTTTATTGTAATTATATATTTGGCCTTCATTTTTTAAAATGTTTTCAATAATTAGACATAGGCTTATAAGTTTGGTTAAATTCAGTTGTTTGTTAAATAGGCACTATTCACTATTTGAGACCGTGTAGATATTATCAAATAATGAACATGTTTATGGTGCCATATAAGGATTAATTAAATAACAAAAACTCCATTGACCACCAATGGTAAATGTAATTGAATTAGGAAAGCAGTAAAATAAACATAGACAAAATAAATATAGACAAGAGAGTATGGGAAAGCTTCTGTAATGTTTTAAATTAATAGGCATGCAGAATTCTTCACATTTTTTATTACGTTGTCCCTAGATGAATTCAAAGTAATTGGGGTGGTTAATTTTATTTACACAGAGCCGTTCACAGCGCATTAAATAATAGAGATAATTGAACAAGAATTGTCAAGTGTGTACTGATATCAGACATATTACAGAAGGGAATGTGCATAAAACTTCATTTCTATGCAGCCATTGTTTATGGTAATTAAGTACACAGATTTATCCCTTGGTTGCCTTCCAAGCTTATGGCAACTGCTATTGTTGTGCTCCATTAATATGTAATCAGGAAATAGTTTAATTTTCTAATCTGCAGTTTGAGAATTCACTTTCTAACAACTCTTAATTACTGCATTGCCCTAATGATGCTCATGGTTATGAAAATTGAACCAATAAACTCAGTGCAAGAAGCCAGAGGGGATTATAATTCCAGAGGTGGTGCTTACTTAATAAACTTGTTATTCCTTCACCAGAGGGAGCTCAGTGTCCTTCAAAAGCATTTTTAATCGTATGTTTTAGAATTCACATCTCCAGTATGTAAAGACATATCAGGAGGAGGAAATATTCTAAAATATATCTATAAAAAGTGAGATTATATATTCTTGACACTTTTCAAGTTTTTTTTTAAAAGAGAGGACAGTGGGGGGGGAGAGAAATCAATTTTTATTGAGTTTTGCACATGGTTTTTGTTGCTCTGACACTTAGTTGTGTACGTGGGTGCTGGGGTTTGAACCCATGTGGGCAAGTGTCGTAAATGCCGAGCCATCGCTCCAGCCCCCTCAAGTATTTTTTTTTTAAAGAGAAAGGGACAGTGAGAAAGAGAGAATCAATTTTACTTCATTTTCCATGTGATTTTTGTTGCTGTGACACTTCGCTGTGTACGCGATGCTGGGGTTCAAATCCAGGTCTTTGCGTATGTCAGGCAAGCACCATAAGTGCTAAGCCACCGCTCCAGCCCCACTTTTCAAGTATTTTAATCTTTCAAAAATTATTTAGGGAATAGGTCACAAAAGATGTATCTTTTGTTTTAGACTGACTCTATATAACTTTCTATAAAGTGTTCTTATTTTGCTAATCCACTTTAGTTCATAAAAGTACATATGGGAGCTTTATCTATGAAATATTTAAATTGCCTTTTGCTTTGACTAATTATTCCACTTTTAGCTCTACACATAACTTCTAACCTCTTCTCATATTCTTCTCCATTTGACTGTAAAATTTAAAGACTGGTATTCTATCCAGCTGTTAAAGTGTAGATATATGTATTTTCTTCCATAATAATCTAGTTGAAAATTTAAATAGAATAGCTCACAGAAATTTTATTAGGCTTATTTTCTAGTGGAGATGGTGTGGTGGTACATGCCTATAATCCCAGCAACTCAGGAGCTTAAGGCATGAGGATCACAAGTTCAAGGCCAACCTCTGCAACTTAGGCCCTAAGCAATTTAACAAGACCCTATCTCAAAATAAAAAAATAAAAAGGCTAGAGATGTGGATCAGTATTAAGTGTATATGGGTTCAGTCCACAATACAGCAAAAAAAGTCAATGGAGGCACAATTTCTTTCAACCACATCTTAAAAGAAGAGTATGTCATATATCATCATGATAAGGTACGTGGTAGAGTTTTCTCTATCATGATCCTTTTACCTAAAAACCTAAAAACAAGTGACAGTGTTTGGTAGTAACACAGGTTCAACTTAACATTTCCCTATCAAGTATATGAAAATAATTTTTTGTTAACAAGTAAAAAGTAAATGCTTTCTACTGTTCTCCATCATAGTCTGGCTTTCATTCAATGAAGGTAGAGAATTGCTTCAGTAAACTAAGAGTATAAATGTTTTTTACTAGTTTGGGTTATTTCCAACATAATTAAATTTATATAATAGTATTAGAAGGATACTATTTTAGAATTATGTTTCAATTATTTCTTATATTTCCCATTTTTTTACATTTACTGCAATTAGTAATGTGTTCCATTAATATTATTTCTGAAAATATATGTAAAATTGTTCAACTTCAGTGTGCTTCAGAATTACCTGGTGAATTTGCAGATTCTCATCTCTGCTCCTCTCCCTTCTCCACTTTCTGATTTTGTTTTTTTTAAATCAATTTTCTTTAATTTTTCACGTTGCTTTTGTTGATCCGACATTTCGTTGTGTACATGGTGCTGGAGTTTGAACCCAGGCCCCCGCACATGCCAGGCAAGCACCATAACCACCGAGCCACCACTCTAGTCCCACTTTCTGATTTTGTTTATTTGTTTGTTTTTGTGGTTCTAGGGGTTTAACCCAGGGGCACTCTACCACAGAGCTACATCCCCGACCCTCCTGCTTTCTTAAATTTTATTTTGAGACAGTGTCTTGCTAAGTTGTCCAGGTTGGCCTCAAATTTGTGATCCTCCTGCCTCAGCCTGCTGAGTCTTCTGGGTTACGGGTGTGTGCAACCACACCTAACCCATTCTTTATGATCTTCAATGAAGTCTACAGTTGTGGAGAAAAGATGCCTGATGGTTCTGTTTCCAAGAAGCCAGATCCTAGACATACTATACTTTCTTCAGGAGAGGATGTGACTGGCCTTCTAGATAGCAACAACAGTGGCTGGCTTACTGAAGAAATTGTTCTGGAGTTCTCTCCCAGTTAGGATGGCAGATAAATTTGGTTCCACTTATTTGTTTGGATAGAATTATTTTCCCACAATATTTGAATTGTAACATGCTTCCTGTCCGCTTAAAGAATCAGAACATATGTGTCAGGGTTGGAGTGGTGGCTCAGCAGTTGGAGCTCTCGCCTGGCATGTGTGAGGACCCAGGTTTAAACCCCAGCACCGTATACACAATTAAGAGTCAAGGAAACAAAGGCCAGATGAAAAAATTTTTTAAAAATTGATTCTCTCTCTCTCTTTAAAAAAAAATCATATGTGTATTACCTGTGATTTGTCCTCAAGACTTATTTTTAAACTAAATTAATAAGGCCTATTTTAGGAGTCAGGTCAAGATTGTAGTCTATTGCAGTTTGACTTCATTTAAAGTTGTCAACTAGCCAGGCACAGTGGTACATGGCCTGTAATTTCAGTGATTCAGGTGGCTAATGCGGAGTAATAGCAAATTCAAAGATACCTTCACCAACTTAGCAAGACCCTAACTCAAAAGACACAATAAAACGGAATGGGAATGTAACTCAGTGGTAGAGCATCCCTGAGTTTAATCCCCAATACTGTAAAATTTTTAAAAAGTTATATATCCACTGGTATTAATAATAAGGACTCTCACAGATATTATAGCCACCCATATTATGTTTATTCACTATTTTACAAGCAATCCTTGTATGTTCATTTCTCTAAACCACATAGCAAAACATTTATGGTCTGTGCTTCCAAAAATATACAAGATCATTCTAATATGCCTAAAATACTTTGTAACATATAGTAGAGTAGTCCCCTTGTGTTAGTCAGCTTTACATCATTATTACCAAAGTACCTGGTAAGTACAGTGTAGAGGAGGAAAAGGTTTTAGGCTTATGGTTTCAGAGGTTCAGCCCTTGTTTCACAGACTCCATTGCATAGGGCCCAAGATACAGCAGAACATCATGGACAGGAATTGCAGAGGAATACTGTTTGCCTCATGGTAGCCAAGAAGCAGAGACAGGGGAGGAGGACACAGAAAAGATAAACCATGGCATGCCTTCAGTCCCTTATGTCCTCTAGCCATTCCCTTCCTGCCTACAAATTACCACCCAGTCCATTCAGATAATTAACCCACCAATTGGGTTACAACTCTCATAATCTAATCATTTCACCTTTGAACGTGTCTGCATTAGCACAGGAGCTTTTGGGAGTCACCTCATTTCCAAACCATAACACCAAATTACCTATGGTTTCACTTTTGCCAAGTCTGCCTAAAGCTCTGGGCCTGATTTTAGCCCAGCATTAGCTTAAGAATAGAAAGCAGCCCTTTATCTTCCCCATTTTATCTTCTTTTTTCCCCACATTCTCCATTGACCTCCACTATAAAACCCACACTAGTAACCACCACTTATATGAATAATAGAAGGAACCCCATTTCACATATTGGGAAAGGCAAGGACTTTACAGTCTGCAACCTGTCCAGCCCCCAGTACAATGCATGTCATCTGAAGGTCAGTAGTAAACTAAGGCCATATCACAGTGTCTATAACATTCACCTCTCTTCCATCTCATGTAGGCATTTTGTCTTCTCACATCATAAGAAGTGTGAGTAAACTATTTTGAGAGAGAGGCTGCATCCATATCTCATTTTTTTTAAAAAGAGAGAGAGAGAAGAAAGAGAATCAGCTTTTACCTTTTCATCTGAACTTTGTTTCTCTGACATAGTTGTGTATGTGGTGCTGGATTTTGAACCCAGGTCCTTGCGCTTGCCAGGCAAGCACTCCAACCACTGAGCCACGCACTGCTCCAGCCCCCAATATCTCACATTTTTTTTTTTTAAGAAATAACTTTATTTAGTTTTCCCATGGCCTTTGTTGCTCCAACACTCAGTTGTGTACGTGGTGCTGGGGTTTGAACCCGGGTCTTCGTGCTTGCCAGGCAA
>PVKS010012702.1:35000-52978 GCA_004027875.1 Aplodontia rufa
GATTTTACCTTAGCAATTTGACACTGACTTTATAATGATAAAATAAGTTTCTTAGATTCCAGAGGTTTCAGGGTTCTTTTTTTCTTTAAAGTAGATAGCCATCTGTTGTTAAAATATTTTTTGGAAAAAATCACAGGTGCCATGAAGATTATAGGCTCCCTGGAATATGCTTTAAAATCTTTTGTAGAGTTGTTAACCTATATCTTGATTCTGTTCACTTATTACTCAAATTATATATGTACACAACTCCTGTTTAGCTTGCTGGGGAAATCAATTTTCTAGACTGTTTCTTTGTAAGTATGCAAATATATTTACTTAGGAATACATCTAGGTTTCCTTAACAGGGCAACAGAATTGAAAACTGAGGCCAACAAATAAATGAAAGTTTCTCTAAGTCCATTGGATAATAGAGGCAGTGTTAAGGCTAACCATGGTGTTGAACTAAACAGAGGGATTACTCCTGGGTTTTGCATCAGTTGTTTTCTTCCGGGTGGCCTCACTTGTCAAAAAAAAAAAAAAAAAGGAAGAAAAAGAAAAGAAGAAGTTTAACAGGCAAACATTCACATGGGCGCATTGAGAAAAGAAGTATGCTTAATTCCATCAAAGCTTTAAAAAATCAGTCATTAATTTATTCTAACTACAATTGTTGGTCATTTGTGAAAAACATCTGGCCTTTAAATCATAGGAACCTAAACAGCGGTATGATGTGAACACTTGGAGAAATGTCAAGTTTGATATAGTATAAAAAACTGTTCATGTGTGTGTAGCTTGTCTCGCTATATATTGCATTGATTTACTTACAATGTTTTAGCCACTTCATATTTTGGATTTTGAATGTGTTATAAATGCAAATAAAATGTGCTTTAAAAATTAGAAAATAGTTAATTTGCAGCCCTAAGAAGTCCTGTTTCTTTACATGTTTTTTAATAGTTGTTTATCAGAGTGATATTTCAGCCATCTTGGTATTAATTTATAGATACAAATTGTTTCTAATAAGTCTAAATTCAAAATATATTTTAAGATGTATTTAGAAGAAACATACCTTGCTTTCCATATAGCAAAGTAATTGTTAAAATATTTGTTTTAAAGATGGGTTTGGATACTCTTGACTGCTCTCTAATTTGATATAGCTAGTAAAAATGATTTTGTCCAAGAAACTTTGGTAGGAAAATGCAGTGAAGGAAATAAAGAATTTTGCAGCTTTATTCATACTGCAAACAGAACTAATTCAGTCATTCTGATTATGGTAACATCCATTTTTTATACTTTAAAAGCTACCAGCAGAACAGTTCAGTGTTGGGATACATTTAAATATTAAGCTTCAAGTTAGTTAAGTTTCAAGTTCTAATCATGTAAGTAGCCACATCATAGCTACAAAATGATACATAGCAGGTCTTTTCTCTTTTTTGTTGTTAAGAATAGACGTTTAAATTATAGAATAAAACCTAATCTAAACTAAGGTGTGAAACTTAGAACTTAAATTGGAAATACTAAAAAATCATATTTTGAATTACATACCTAGGAACATTTAATATATAAAAGCTAATCCCTGTGACAACATATAGTGGCAGAGCTATATCCCCAACCCTTTGTATTTTTTATTTTGAGATGGGTCTCCATCAGTTGACCATACTGGCCTCCAGTTTGTGGTCCTCCTTTTTCAGCCTCCTGAGTAGCTGGGATTATATGCATGAGTCACTGTGCCAGACTCAAATAGTTTCTTACTGTACAAAGGAAGTAAAACATGATATAACCAAATATTGCTATATCAGAGGCTTCAGTTAGAAATGGTTCATTCTGATTCTTTTTTTTTTTTTTCTTTTTTGACTGTGGTGCTGGCAATCTAACCCAGGGCCTCTCACATGCTAGGCTCTACCACAGAGAGCTGTATCCCCAGTTCTGTTATACTACTACTTTTTTGTTTTTGTTCCAAGATTGAACCCAGCAGCTTTTAACTACTAAGCCACATCTCTACCCCTTTTTACTTTTGAGAGAGGGTCTTGCTAAGTTACTCAAGGCCTCACTTAATTTCTGAGGCTGACTTTAAACTTGTGATCCCCCTGTTTCAGTCTCCTGAGCCACTGGGATTACAGGTGTGTGCCACCGTGCCTGACTTAAACTACTTTTATCACATTAGTCATATGCTATATTTTACTCACCACTGGTTTTTTGTTTGTTAGTTTGCAGTATTGGGAATTGAACTGAGAGATACTCTACCACTGAGCTGCAAATCTAGCTATGTTTTTAAAAGTTTTATTTTGAGACAGGGTCTTGCTAAATTGCTTAGGTTGTCCTCAAATTTGTTGTCCTACTGCCTCAGTCTCTCCTGAGTCACTGATATTAACAGGACTATGCCACTGTACCTGGCTTCACCACGTTCTTTAGCGTCCATTGGCCTTGTAATAATTACAAATTTTAAAAGACTATAAATACTTACTCATAAATGAAGTTTGATTCTAAGGGAAAAAATAACTAAAATAAAAAGTAATTTTCACAATTATGAAAAATATTAATCTTTAGACATTATTTTACTTATTTCATAAACATATTGTTGTAACAATGACCATGTTTCTAAAATATACATTGAAAATAGATCTAAAAATTTATATGTCATATGTAAAATTTACTTGTAAAACTTTATTTAGCCCTCTTTTTAGAGGCACTGACGTCCAGAGTACTGTTAGGATATTAGAGATGAGAGGAAAATCACTAAAAACAGCTTGTGCAATATAATGTTTGAAATGGTTCTTGAGAATGTGCAGATTATGTCTTGCATAGGGACTCCTTCCAGCTCTCTGAGAAAATGAGCTGTTGACATTCTTTTGGGTCATCATCCAAGATAGGAGGGCAGCCACAAGGATTTAGCAGATAAATTCATCCCCAAAGAACTTCATCCATTACATTGCAACTTGGAAACAAACATTCATGTTCAATAGTAGTATTAATGTAGCTTTTAGCTCTTCAAAGTAAGTCTTACATTAAAAAAAAAGAGGAAAATCAGATGACAATGAAGTAAATCAAATGAGTAGAGTAATAACTTATTTTAGTCTTCTAAGAGGTATTTTTATTTACATAATCCTAAAGCACAAATCACTTTTATTCTCTATACTAGTATCAAAAATAAAATTGGAATCATATATATTGGGCACCAAGCTTTTTAACTTTAAGTGAATCAGTCCTTTGTTAGTTGTTTATGATAAAGAGCAGAAAATAAACTTGCTTTAATGTTATAACCTGAAATGAGTGGCAACATTTGCAAATGATTGAAAGTAATCTAATTTAGGTTTTGAGTCTCTGGATTCTGTGATTTGGGCACAGGGAAAGGCAAAACTAATAAACACGTTAAGAGTATACATTAAGATTCACACACATGCCCTTTTCTCATAACCAATGGAAAAAAAAAACTTTTTGACTCAAACTGGATGATACTAATATAGGAATGAATGTGCAGGAAAGGTTCCCACAATGCATTGTGCAAACCTAGGGCTCACAAATACCCTGCTGCTTTGAACTCCCCCCACCCCAAAGACAAAGACACAATGAAATAGAAAGCTTACCACCGGTAGCTTTCAAAACGACAAACTAGGCAAACTATACATCTCCACCACTCCAATTTTGTCAGAATGCTAATGAGCTTGCTCTGATCTTTACTAGGCTTCCCGTGTTTTCTACATCTTCAAGGACCACATGGTGCTAGCAAAATAAAGACAACTAAATGAGAATTTCGAATGCTTTTTGTGTTAGGACCTGGTGCTTTTCAGTGGACGCACTCGTTGAATATTCTCAACTTAAAAGAGTACAACAGGGGGTTGGGTATGAACTTTTTAGCAGGAGGAAATTTGAACAAAAGTAAATTAGTGAGATGAAGAAAATATGAGAAAAATTTCTGATTAATTTCCACTCCATAATATCAATGACACCTTCAGCCCCACTCATACTCTTCTAACAAGAGATGCTGATAAAAGATGAATGATTCTGTGTTGTTCACAGTGAATGTTTAGTGGTTTTTTAATAACAGCAGTCTACATAAAAGGCACCAGGAAGTACTCCGCATTAGCAGTTGAGATCACTAGTTAATAGGATGATGTCTTTTAGCTTTTGTCACAAGATTATTAGAAAGGATGGGTCTCTGTTCTCATCACTGCATAGTTTGGAGTGCCTGTTGAGTACAAGTGCTAAAATACAGGTTTCTCAGTATTGTTTCACATGTAAAGCAAAAAGCCTTTTAATGCAACACCTTTTTCCTTTTTTACCAGGTGATTTTGTTATTGATCTCTAATCTGCCCCTTTAGCTGTATTAAATGCTTGAAGTGTTCTGCTTTTCACTGTACCCTTGATGTTAGCTATCTGTGTCTATTAAATTCATTAGCATTAATGTAGGATGTATAGAGAGCCTTAGATTCTACAATTAGAAAATAGCAGATTATATAGTTTTTATAGTTCATGGTATAGATAACAACATAAAATTAAGATTGCCTGTGATTTTTATGAGATTGTTCTTCATTTCTTTTCTTTTTTTGGTGCTGGGGATTGAACCCAGAGCCTCACACATGGTGGGTAAACACTATTATCGCTGAACCACATCCCCAGTCCCTACTTTTATAAGATTTTTAATTCTGTATTTGGAAGGAACATATTATTCATTATCCCCCTTTAGTAATCACTCTACACTTGCTTTGACTCCATCTCACCATGACCATATCTTGAAAAGGGAAAGTGAAAGCCAATTGTGGATGTTTTTATAAATTCAGATATCTGAACTTGGAGTTAAACTGATTCTTTACAACCAATAAGTACCCAAGAAAAGACTTTTGATAAAAAAAAATAGTAACATCTTTAAGATTTTGTGTGGAGAAAATTTTTGCCGATATTCCTCATATTTAACACATACTTTCTGTGCTTCTGTGTTCTATTCTTAAATTTTCTCTTATCCTGAAAAATTATATTTTTGTACATTGTACTTTGTTCACATAGTTCAAATGTTGCCTATTATGATATTATAATGTATTCCCACTTCTAACAAAATGAAGGGGGGAAATCCTACATAGTTAATCAGTCAAGATAAAGTAGAAACAATATTGTAAATGTCACAACAATTTTTTATAGTTGTAAATTCTATATAGTATGATATTTCTGTGTCTCTCTTAAATATGGGTGGGAATTAGGATTCATGTAATAAAATGTCCCCATTTTGTATAGAAGTTCTACCTCATAATAGATATATGACTGCTTTCATAACAGAAAAGAGGCCATGTCTTTTAAAACTTAGGTAACTATTTTGGCATTTTAGTTACAAAATTAAAAAGGAATGAACTGTAGATTTGTCATTAGTGCAGTTTTCTCTAACATGACATGCCATAATAAAATGGAAAATGAAGTTTTTGGTTTATTAAAGTAGAATGTTTCATTTGATCTCTATACATAAGATATCAAATAGGCAAGGTTATAATGTCATCTCTGCAAAGGAATCTTTCATAAGTAGAAGCAAAATAAGTGAGGGAAGTTGGTATTGTAAAGTAAACAAAATAATGTCTAATATTCTTTCTGAAATATTACAGTTAGCCTCTTTTTCGCTACTGAAATAATTACTACTAATAATTCATAGGGTACAGAATCTGTGTCATAATAAAGAAGCCTGTTTAAAAACATAGATGGAGGGGCTGGAGTGGTGGCTCAGTACTTGCAGCGCTTGCCCGGCATGTGCCAATACACGGATTCAAACCTCAGCACCCACATACACAACTAAGTGTCAGAGCAATGAAAGCCATGTGAAAAACTCGATTTAAAAAAAAAAAGATTCTCTCTGTCTCTGTCTGTCTCTCTCTCTCCACACACACACTTCTCTCTTTATAAATAAATAAATGAAAACATGGATGGATAGGTAAGTGTGGTGTTATCAGTCTGTTTTATGAATCTGTGTGCTTTTAACTGTATAAAGATCGTAGTTACTTTGTAGTGTTACCTAATCCTAAGAATGCAAAATAACATAACATCCCTTTCCTGATTTACATTTTAGTGCAATATGCAAAAAAGAGAAAGAGAGAGGTTGTGGAGCAGTAACTCAGAAGTTGGAGTGCTTGCCTGGCATGTGCCAGGTCCAGGGTTGAAACTCTAGCATCACATACACAACTAAGTGTCATAGAAACAAAGGTCAGATGAAAAAATAAAATTGATTCTTTCTCAAAAAAATAAAAATAAAGCATGTCAGACAATTGATTCTGTTACATCCTAGATTTGCAGAATTATGGCCAGGTAGAAGAACAGCTGTCCAAAATTCCTAAGTCAGCCTCTGCCCAGTACTCCAGTCCATTAAGTACCTAACCCCATCTGTCTTGCATTGGTGGTGGTATAATTATAAGAGAGGCTATTCCTCATGCTTAATCTGAAGTATACCCTTCATCCAAAAATAGACTGGACCATTCCAGCAGTGAGTTGCAACCTTGACTGAGAGGATGATAGCCAGGGTATCTCTAGCTTTTGCTAGATTCATCCCTACTTACTACCTCACCTTTATGGCTGTGAGCCTCAGTTTTCATTGCAATAGGATACTATGGCCTTATATATAAAAATTGAGGGCTTGGTGTGGAATTCAGTGGTAAAGCATTTGCTTACCTGAATTTGATCCCCAGCACTGCAACAAAACCACAAAATTGGGGAAACCTAATTCTAACTCTTATAAAGGATGGAATTTATTTATATTCTTATGTCTTGTAATTTCCATGCATTCAAAAATATGTTTTGATCCCCAGTTTTGCCTAAGGGACTATATAGAATGTAAAACCCTGGATAGTGACAATAATTAATTTAATTTTGGACACACTGGGTCAAAGTTGATATGGTGTGTCAACTTTGAGATTTGTGAGAATTAAGTTAGATACTTTAGATCAAGCATTTGCACAGTACCTGACACAGTGCATTAAGAGCACAAAAAATATAAGCTAGTATTATTTATATAATCTCTTGAATAATTAAAGGTCAAGGTCTCTGTTATAGTTTGGATCTGAAGTGTCCCCTAAAAGCTCCTGTGTTAGTGTTGGAATATTCAGAAGTGAAATGATTATTAGCTATAAACTAATCAGTCCATCCTAGTTTGAATGGACTAACTAACTGAATGGTAACTGTAGGCATGTTAAGAATATCTAGAGTAGGTGGTTCCCTGGGGCATTCCCTGGTAGGGTTCATCTTCCCTGTAACCCCTTCCCTCTGTCTCTGCTTCCTGGCTGCCATGAGCAGAACAGTTCTCTGCTAAGCCTTTCCACTATGATATTCAGCCTCACCTTCGACCCAGAGCAATGGACTTGCTCACCGTGGACTGAACCTCTGAATCTGTGAGCCTGAATAAACTCTTCCTCCTCTAAGTTGTCCTTGTCAGGTATTTTGGTCACAAAAACTGAAAGCTGAAACCCAAGGTGGTCATCCATGTTTTGGCATTACCCCTGGATAACTATGTATATATACATTGGTCATTGATGGTTTGATAATGTTTCCCTCTCATTTGTATCTCTATATATTCTTAATTAAAAAAAAGCTAACTAATATCATCTTCTTTGAAATAAAAGTTACCAAAAGATGAAAAAATTAATATGCTAGGAATTTTATACCCATCATCATCAAACATTAAATAAAATAGTTATAATTATAAATTACTGTTTTTACATTTGTACATTTCATTATTCTGTATTGCAGACTACACTAGACATTTGGTTATTGAAATTAATAATGAATAAAAATGCAGTATAAAGAAAATAGTATGTCTTAAAAAGTTTACATTTATTTATACTGCTTTTATTCTTTACTTTTTATACTTTTTTTTTAGGAGAGAGTGAGTGAGAGAAAGAGAGAATCAATTTTATTTACTTTCTCATCTGGTTTTTGTTGCTCCACAACTTAGTTATATAAGTGGTGCTAAGGTTCAAACCCAGGTCCTTGCACGTGCCAGGCAAGCACTCAAACCACTGAGCAAACCCTTTAGCCATACTTTTTACACTTTCAGTTTTTAAAATTGGAGATACTGGGCTGAGATGTAGCTGAGTATACTCGCCCAACATTCAAGTCCCTGGGTTGATTCCTAGCACACACACACACACACACACACACACAATATATATATATATATATATATGGTAATAATCCTAAATTATTTTCTTTTAATAGTTTTCTCTTTTTGTAGTAACAAGGAAAATTAACATATTTTCAGGTTTTCTGTATTTGCACAATTTGCTGAGCTAATTCTAATATCTGTTTCTGTGTTTTATTATTTAGACTATTTAAGGAGGAAAGTATATAAATTTTATCTAGAAGTAGTAGCATTCAGTTTTTGAATCATTCTAGTTCATGCAGTAGGCATTGGACTATTAGATTTCTAGAAAGAAACTTCTCTGATTCAGAAATGCAGAAAGCCTACTAAGGTTCTCTTTTCTGACATTTGTTTCTGCTCTCTTTGGCAGTCACTGTATGCCCCAGCCGTAAGCTGACTTTCATCTGCTGACTCATGTTTATTCATTTATCCAGAAAAAAATGTATATAATTTCTACCAGTGATTTTTTAAAGTATTTTTCACTACTAGAAATTTTGAATTAGAAATATAAAATATAATTTTTGAGCCTAAAGAATTATCCCACCATGATAATTTTCAATTTGGAATATGCCTATTTCCTAAACTGAGGTACATCCTTATTCTAGATTGTAGTAAAAATTTTTAGCATTTAAAGAAGTAGAAATTCCAGGAAAATGTGTTTTTTCTCAGCAACTATCTATGAAATAAAATTTAGGCATTTGAACTGATTTGGCAGCAACATGTTTTTCTTCTGAATGTGAAATTAAATTTGTGTAATGTCATGCCAATGCTAAAATAACATGTTTTACATGGAATGTCACCCTTTCTTTAAAAAAAAAAATTAATCTTAGTGACTTCTTTGTGAAAGGGCCAAGACAGTGGTTCTCAAACTTTTATACCCATAAAAAGCTTAAAGACTTTGTTAAAAAAATACAGTTTCCAAGGTCCTGCTTAAAAGTTTCTGATTCAGTGAATCTGGGATGGGAACCATCCTGTAGGCAGTTCTAATGCAGGTAATCCACTGACCACATTTGAGATTTAAGAACATGGACTCTAAAATGAGTAAGATCCCAGCTGGAATCTAGTTGGTTTTGGACAACTTACTTAACCTCTGTAAGTCTCTATTTTCTCAGCTGTTTTTGAAAAAGAATAAAAAGCTGATAACACTGTCTTCAGAGGCAGAGGGTGAAGAACATTAAGTGCGAAAGCAGCTGTTGCTATCAGTTGTGGTAGTAATTTCATTATTATTTTTACCTTTAATTTTTTTCTTAGCTCCTAATAATGCACATCTCCCATTCTATAACTCTTTTCCTTGATATTCTTTTCCCATCTTCTCTCCCTTTCTCTTTCTTACTTTCTATTCCTCTTACCTCCCCTCAGGAAGTGCCAGAAGGGGGCTAGAGTGGTGGCTAAGCAGTATTGCACTTGCCTGGCATGCGCAAGGACCCGGGTTTGAACTCCAGCACCACATACACAACTAAGTGTCAGGGCAACGAAAACCAGAGGAAAAACTAACTGAAGTTGAGACTCTCTCACCCTCTCTCTCATTCCCACCCTGATCTCTCTTTTAAAAAAAGAAAAAGAAAAAGAAGTGCTAGAAGAATAGGTTTGGGAGTTTGGCATAAGACTGGAAAGTTGTTTTTTAGCTTTTAGATCATATGTTAATAATTATATGTAGGGGCTGGAGTGGTGGCTCAGCGGTTTCGGCACTTGCCTGGCATGTATGAGGATACAGATTCGAACACCAGCACTACATACACAATGAAGTGTCAGAGCAACAAAAGGCACATGAAAAACTGAATAAAATTGACTTACTCTCTTTCTGTTACTTTCCTTTTCTCTTAAAAAAAAAAAAATTGTATAGTGGCTGGAGCCAGTAGCTCAGCAGTTCAAGCACTTGCCTGGCATGTGCAAAGACCTAGGTTTAAACCTCAGCAACACACACACAACCAAGTATCAGAGAAACGAAGGCCAGATGAAAAAATAGTTTCTGGGGGGCTGGAGCAGTGGCTCAGTGGTTACGGCACTTGCCCAGCATGTGCAAGTACATGAGTTCAAACCCCAGCACCACGTACCCAACGAAGTCTCAGAGCAACAAAAGATACATGAAAAACTAAATAAAAATTGTTTCTCTCTTTTTCTCTCTCTCACTGTCCCTCTCTCTTTAAAAAAAAAAAAAAGTTTCTGTCCTCTGTCTCTTCGTCTCCCTCTCTCTTAAAAAAATTATCTGTACAAAAGATAATTATATATTGATAAATATTTACATGAATATAATTTTCACTGTAAAAACTAGGATGACACTTGAAGAATTTTGCTAGTCCCTTGTTCTGTGTAAGTTTTGTTGAATTGGTATACTAATTTTTTTAGTTTTATAGGGCACAACCAGAAGCAAACTGAATTAGTGTTATATTTTGAGAAAATCATTTAGGACATCATATAGGAATCAACTTTACAAATGCATTTGTCTTCCTGTTTCGTCCTGACACTATCCTAAGAACCTTAATCAAGATTTTATGATTTGATTTGATAAAGAATGACATCAGAGAAGGACATAAATATGTGAATTGCCTCCTCCGTCTAGAGTCAGAATCAAGATAGTTAATGGAAAGGTACAAGTTCAACTTTTTCCTCTCTTCCTCAAATGGAAACATTTTTCTTTAAAAATATAGATAATAATATATAGGAGAACTGGATGCATACTAGCTCTTGTTAGGCCTTTCATCTTGGGGATAGAATTAATTGTCCAATTGTGTAGCTATGAACTTTTCTTTTGTTATACAGGTTTAGAAAGTTCTGTCTTCAAATTATCATTCATTCTGTTTGGAGATCTTGCCAGTTCTTTTTCTAATGGATAGTAAATTATTATATTTCTTTTAGTTACTAGTTATCTTTTCATAGGCCTCTAGGTGCTTTGCATAAGAAAAATGAATATATATAGTCATTGTATCTGCTCCCTGTCCTCACATGTCACTTCTGATTTGGAACATGAAAAACATTCATGTCCTAAATGGAGCAAAAAGTTTACAATTAAGGAAAAAGTGTTGAGTTGGTATCTCTTTTAAAAATTAGATTTTTTAAAAGAGAGAGTGAGAGAGTTAATTTTTTATTTTTTCATCTGGTTTTTGTTTTTCCTTCACTTAGTTGTATATGTGGTACTATGGTTTGAACCCAGGTCCTCATGTATGCCAAATAAGCACTATACCACTGAGCTACCACTCCAGATGAGATATTTGCCAAGGCTTAACATTGCCAATTAATTTTTAATGTGTGATGAAGAGTTTGTTCTGTGAAAATTTTTGGATTTTGATTGCTCTGACCCTTTTTGCAAGCTAGGCACATGATGGCTCATGCTTATAGTCCTAGCTACTTTAGGAGGCTGGGGCAGGAGGATCACTTTAGTCAAAAAACTGGCAACATAGTGAGACCCCCTTGTCTCAAAAAAGAAAAAGGAAATAAACTGCTTTTACCCCAAGGGAATACAGTGGACTTTACCATCAAAATAAGAATATATGAATTAGTTTACCTTTTTGTTTTTAAACTGGTCACGTTGAGTGTGAGATGATATGTGAATTCCCAGTGCATTAAGAATTATTGACATCTCACTTGCAAGTGTCCCTTGCATTTGCTAACTGGTTGTATACTGTTTCTCTGTTCTTTACCCACCCTAAAGCCACCCAATCCCATGCCAGTTTACTCTGACTTAATAGCACCACTTGGTGGCCAAAGCTAAGTAGTTGTCTAAAGCACCAGTGTTTCTTTCTCACTGCATGTTGTCACCCCACGGATACTTTTTGAGCTGAAATTTAACAGATTTAGTCATGTTGATATCGTTCATGCTTTTGAAGAATCTAGCTTCATAAAGAAATATAAGTTTTAATTTTGAGGCATTGAAATTCACAATAATTTTTGAAACTGAAAATAATTTATATTTCAGGTATAAATAACTTTCTAGGAAAAAATAATTACTAATATAGTCATAAATATTTTAATGTCTCATGAGAATAAATTAGATGAAGTCAAAATATAACACTTTTAATTACTATCATTTGTTTTAACTCAAGTGCTTATTTTATTATTGTTTTATTTATTTATTTATTTTTTAAGAGATAGGGTCTCACCATGTCTCCCAGGCTGGTCTCAAGCTCCCAAGCTCAAGATCCTCTTGCTTAGCAGGGACTACAGGCATGCACCACCAAGCCCAACTAATTCAAGTGCTTATTTTATCTTTGTAATGCTAGGAAATAAAACCTAGGGCCTCACACATGCTAAGCAAACTCTGTACCACTGAGCTCTACCCCACAGCCCCTCAAGTGCTTATTTTAAATCAAAGTAAAAAGTTAAATAAATTGTAGTAAACATTGCAGTTCAAAGCAATATTGGGCTGGGGATGAAGTTCAGTGGTAGACTACCCTGGGTTTGATCCCTATTGCAAAAAAAAAAGTAAAATACCATTCTAGAAGAAAATGCCAATATTCCATAAAGCCAACAAAGTTAGGTTTTAGATAAGATAATTTCATTAAAATATTATTTTTCATTTTAGAGGATAAATTTGTTTGTGGTGCTAGGGATTGAACCCAAGGCCCTTGTGTATACTAACCACCCGCTCTACCAATGGACTACATCTCTAGCCCCAACTTTTTTTTTTTTTTAATAAAGAGAGGGAGGGACACTGAAAGAGAGGGAGGAAGAAGCAATCCCTGTTATTTAGTTTTTCATGTGGCTTTTATTGGTCCAACACTTCGTTGTGTATATAGTACTTGGGTTCCAACCTGTGACCTTGGGCATGCCAGGCAAGCACTGCAAACACTGAGCATCACTCCAGCCCTCCAATGTTTTTTTAAATTATGCTAAAAATTATCAGAGTAGAATAGGTATCTGTTTTGCTAAATTCTGAATTATATTATTTGATTTCATTATAATGCACATGGGAAATCAATTATTAACAAATACATTGTGAAGAACAAACATACTTGGAGTTGACCAAAACTTTGGGTGGGAATGTAGGCTCTTTTAGATGTGATTGCTCTGACCCTTTTTAAGTGAGCTACAGCTTTGGGAGGGAAAAACAAACAAACAAATAAGAAAAACAGGACATAGGGCCATATAGGTAAATGCTGGAGATTGGCTCATAAGATTAATGTCAGAATCTGATATGGGATATTAAGATATCATAAAGTTCTTCAGTATAAAGAAGGGATATTTAAAATTTTGTATCATGTTAAATGGGGTAACTTAACATATCCTGAGATTAGGTTGAGGAGAAATCGGAAAATAACTACTACTGGATTCTAAGCATCACATACTAGATTTTCTTTTAATTTCTGAATGAAGTAACGAGCCAGAGGACCTCTGGAGTAGATTTCCTAGAATATGTACAACCTTAGGAAGGGAAATGGTTTATAACGTGCATTTGAGTAGCTCCTTTAAGAAAAGAAAACTGAGAGCTGAGAATATAAGTCAAGTTAGTGATTGAGTGCTTGCCTAGTATGTGCAAGACCCTGGATTCCGTCTCCAGTAGAAACAAAAAAAAAAAAAAAAGGAGGGATGAGGAGGAGGCTGCGGCGTTTTGGTTGATTATTCCAGAACAATAGGTATGTAAAGATATTAGAAATATCATGCTCAGGGCTGAGGAGGGTGTAGTTTTGTGATAAATCTCTGCCTAGCATATGTGAGGCCCTGAATTCCATCCCCAGCACCACAAAAAAGAAAAAAAAAATGTGTTCAATAGAATTAACACATCTTAAGATTTGCACCACATTGCCCAACATGTTTACTTCTATGAGTGGGTCTTTCTGGTACTTGCAGTCACAGAAACTCTGAGACTCTTCCTGGAAGAATCACCATAATCATCATACCTTACACAATCAATAATTCTAGGAATCAGGTCAGGCACCATGGTACACATGCCTATAATCCCAGGAACTAGTAAGACTAAGACAGGCAGATTGCAAGGTCAAGACCAACCTGGGCAACTTAGTTGGAACCTGTCTCAAAATAAAATTTAAAAATGTCTGGGGAGCTGGGCATGGGCTCAGTGGTGAGCAACCTTGTTTTTAATCTCTAGTACCTCTAAAATAAAATAAAATAAAATAAAATCCTAGGAATCAAGGGAGGATCCTAAAGCATGTCTGTACTTTGTATGTGTGTGCATGTGTACATACATACATAAGTATGTATGTATAGATGTAATATAAATTATATATATAATGAAATCTTAGGAATCAAGGGAGGATCCTAAAGCAGGTCTCTGTGTGTGTGTGTGTGTATACATACATGTGTATATATGTGTGTATAGATGTAATATAAATTATACATATAAAATGTATATGATATGTGGGGTAGGAGAGAAAGAAAATAACAACATAGCTATTTACAGTACCCTAGGCCAGGTATTAGTCTAAGTATTTTACATATATTAATTTCTTCAGTCATCACAAAACTCTATGAAGTAGGGTCTGGTGCCGTGACTCAGTGGTTATAGCACTTACCTGGCATGTGGGAGGACACGAGTTCAAACCCCAGCACCACATACACAATGAAGTATCAGACCAGTGAAAGCCACATGAAAAACTAAATAAAATTGATTTTCTCTTTCTCACACTCACTGAACCTCTCTGTCTTTATTTAAAAAAAAAAAAGAATAATTTGTTTAAAACTTAAAAAAAAAAAACAACTCTACAATGTAGTAGTAACTACCTCCATTTTAAAGATGAGGAAACTGAGACCCAAAGGAATTTACGTAATCAACCCAAGTGTACACAGCTCCAAAAGAGCAGAGCTGAAACTCGAGTGACCTTGATAATTCAATGCCAGACTGAATATTCTTTTATTTTTTGAGTGAGAGAGAGAAAGAGAGAATCAATTTTATTTGTATTTTCATCTGGCCTTTGTTTCTCTGACACTTAGTTGTGTATATGGTGCTGGGGTTTGAACCCCAGTCCTCATGCGTGACAGGCAAGCATTCCAACTGCTGAGCCACCACTGTCGCCCCAGGCTGAATATTCTTGCTTGATCATTTTCATTAAATCATCATTTCCATTGCCCCATTGGAATCAAGCTTACCCAAGAAGTGGACAGATCTACTCCTGGTATCTTGGTTCTCTGGAAGGTATCATATACTAACCTGTAACTCAAGGATCCTATGGACACCCCAGTGAGGTAGAAAGGCTGCTTTGTGAAGTATGAAATGCTACTCTGAGATATTTGTTAAGTCCTAGTTGTCTGAATGAAAAGAGTAACTGAAATTCTCTGCAATAGATAAATTAAGTGACTAGGATAGGAGTTTTCTTGTCTAGCAAAAATAATTTGGGGGTTTGTGGGATTTGTTTTTATTTTACTTTGTTTTTGTGGTGCTGGGGACCAAATCTAGGATTTGTGTATGCTAGGTAAACATTCTATCACTGACCTACATCCCTAGCCCCAGAGGTAGAACTAGATCTTTTGTTTTTTTATGAGAGTCACTTTGAAGACTTCCTCAAGGTTGGCCTGAACTATTTAAAGACCCTGTTCTGGTAAGACTGATTACCTATGCGATCTCAAGTGTTAAGTGAGTGACTTAAGAGTGGTGGTTCACAAGACTACCCGATTTGAGGCCTGATTCCATCACCAGCTAACTATATGACTTTAGGTAAATTATATAACCTCATTAAATATTTCATACTATTATTATCATCATTACCATTATTTCTACCCTGTAAGAAAGTTATTGGTTGTCAGCAATATGATGAGGGAAATATATGGCAGTATCTCTTTGACACTTATCCTCATGTCTTCAGGAAATACTACAGGTCCATTATGAGTGTCTCTTATGTATCCTACTAATGAGAACAACTCCACTGAGAAAGCTAAGGGGTATTGGATGAGGGATTATAATGCTGAAGCTCACCAGTCACCTGGCCTGGAAAAACAGCATTCATTGCATTCACTGCACAAGTTAGACAGCTGCTAGAGAAGCTTCTGTACCATCCTGCTGTGCTTATGCATCTGTGGTTTGAGAAGGAATATCACCAAAGGCTAGCAGAGGTTAGATATAACGCTTTAGCTCTCCCTCATGAAATAAAAATATTTTAAGGTGTATGTGAGGATACTGTGATAAGTGAAATAAGACACAGGAAAATAAACAGTGGATTATCTCACTTATAAACAAGTTGAACTCATCAAGTAGAGAATAGAATGGTATTTATCAGGGACTGTGGGGGTAAAGTGGGAATGACTAGGGAGATGTTCAAAAGACAAATTTCATTTAGAAGAAATGAGATCTGTTGCATAGCATGGTGACTGCAGTTAAAACTTATTATTGAAAATTGCTGAGAGTAGATTTTTAAGTGTTTTCAATCTCACTACAAAAAAAGATAAGTATGTGAGGTAATCCATATGTTAATCAGCTCAATTTGTTTATTTTTATTATTTTTTTTTGGTACTGGGGTTTGAACCCAAGGGTGCTTTTACCAGTGAGCCACATCTCTAGCCTTTTTTTACTTTTTATTTTGAGACAATGTCTTGCTAATTTGTGATGCTGGCTTTGAACTATGATCCTTCTGCCTCAGCCTCCTGAGCTACTAGGATTATAGGTATGTGCCACCACACCAAGAAATCAGCTCAATTTAAACTTACCACAATATAAACATATTTCAAAATAACATGTTGTATATGTTATTTTTGTCAATTAAAAAAATGAAGTAAGAAAGTGCACAATTAAGCTTATATCCCTGGGTATCTGAACCCAGACATGATCAAAGCAAGTATAGAATGGAAAAGAACATTACTGTACAGTTTTGCAGTAGGGTATTTTTGAACTAATTTCTTACTAGAAACTGGAGGCTCTGAAAATTCCTTGACTTTTTTTTTTTTTGAGAGAGGGAGAGAGAATCAATTTTATTCAGTTTTTCATGTGGATTTCATTGCTCTAACACTTCATTGTGTACATGGTGCTGGGGTTCAAACCTGCATCCTCACAGTTCATAACCACTGGGCCACCGCTCCAGCCCCTTGATATGATATTTTTAAACAAGACTTTAAGCAATACTAGAGGGGACAACCTAGAAAAGTAGCTGACTAACTGCATAATACATCTCTGGAGGAACATTGTTAGAAAAAGCACATTTGCCACAAATGTACCTGAGTATGTCCTTTTTGTTTTAAAAGTTACATACATTTAATTTTCCACATTTTCAACAGAATCTAATCTCATTCTCACCCAGCAATTAGTTAATCAGCTATTTCATGTACATTGACAGTTTCATAAGCTGATTTTAAAGGTGCTGTGCTTTTAACATCAAAATATCTTCCTGTAAAAACAATGAAAAGTTACTTTCCCAGTAAAGCTTTTTCCTTTAGAAACATTTGACTTTTCTTATTGAAGGCTTTCTTTTCTTTAGATTACATCAATTTGGACTTCATTTTTTTAAATAAACTTTTAGGTATATTCCATTTGCCTATAATTTTCTATCTTAACATTTTCCTCATTCATTCTTTGATATTCAGCAGTATTCCATTATCTACTCGTTCTTTTTTGGAGGGAGGCATGGTACTAGGGATCAAATCCAGGGCCGAAGTGAGCTACACCCTCAATTACTCTTTTTTTTTTTTTTTTTTTAAGATGAATATAGAGTTACAGTTGAGGGCGAAACATTATCAAACATTCAAGAACCAACGTATATATACTTAGTTATCCAGGGCTAATGCCATGTCATGAATGCCCAACTTGGGTTCCCCATGTTGCTGTTTCCCCCAGAACACCTGAGTTAAATGGATATCTCATGGAGGTCAGAGATCTCCTTCTGAGATGATTCCCCCATATTCCCACCCTCCAGTCTCCTAGGTGTTCTTCCTAAGCCCTCCCCCCACCTTGTCCCCCACCCTACACCTCCAAGTATCCTAGGGAGTCATCCCCCTGTTGCATTGAGAATCATACAATTTGAAG